>MU744738.1:10402-57634 GCA_026770625.1 Nicotiana glauca | reverse complement strand
CTGAATCAAATTGGACCGGGTGGGGGCGTCAATTGGGCTGATGAAAATCAAAATTGGCCCAACACTTTGATTTTATTTCTTCTTCAGTTTTCCTCTCAATTAATTTCTTCCCCTTTTCAAAACTAAAACTAAAATCCCAAATTAAATTAAAAACCTAAATTAACCTACCCTAAATACTAATCAACTTTTAAACAAAAATTATCACAAGTAATCAAATACAAAAATAAAAGTTAAACATTAAATTGCCTATTTTTGTATTTTTTTTATTTATTTTATAAAATAAGTAATTTATTATTTAACTAAAAATTGTAAAATTAAATCCCACATGCAAATGCAACCTATTTTTTGTATTTTATTGTTAACTGATCAAATAAATATGCATACACACACATGTAAACAATAAACTAAAAACACCACGAAAATTCTCAGAATTGCGCACAAAGGAAAATGATTTTATTTTTAATTTTTGGGAGTAATTCTCATAGGCCAAAAATCACGTGCTCACAGTCGTGATAAGAAATCTGGTTCCAAAAGTTGTAATTCTAACCCATTTGAGATGCTTTGAGCCTTTTGATACCCTTTTATTTCCAAACATATCCAAGAACCCACGTTACGGTCCAAAAAAAGACCTTTCGATCGGTCTTTGAGATATGCCAAGGCGAGCAACTAAAGAGAATTCATATCAGGGGAAACACTCAGGCTTAAGCAAGTGAAAACCAAATAATGAGAGAGTCTTATTGGTGAAAACCCTCATGGGCACCATGAGGCGACGAAAGCTGAGAGAAAATAAAAATGAGAGAGTCTTATTAGTGATAACCTTCACGGGCACCATGAGGCGACAAGGAATTGAGGAATGAACAAATGAGAGAGGTTTGTTGGTGAAAACCCTCCAGGGCACTGCAAGTCGAACAGGGTCTGTAAGATGACGAAAAGTAAATTGGGTTATGGGGATCTTGGAGCACAAAGTAAAACAATTGGAAAAGAGATTGGTTAAGTAGACTGGGCTGATTAATCCAAAATGCATACCATGATCATTGGTGCCAGTGACTCCACTTAGATAAGTTCTTTTCCTATCTCCAACAGTCATCCAAATTTGGATTTTCTCTTTATTCTTAATTCTCAAAATTGTTGCATTTCATTATTGTCAATTTTACTCCTCTAAAGCTCTTCCAAGTTTTGCCTTGTTTCAACAAATAAGAAGGAATTTCAGAGTTTACTACCAGTTTCGAAATCGCACAAAGCAAAATGCGGCTAGGACATGCCAGAGATAATATAATGAAAAGTGGGACATACGGTGTAAGCAAAAGTTAAATTAGTGGAATGGTTCAGTAATGACGTGGGAGATGTACGAGTTCAGACAGAAATGTCTGAAATGGAGAACAACGGTTGGGTATCCGGCAGTTAAGGATCAGTTAGAACGTCAAAACAATCCTTTGACCATGTTCAAGGCAGTCGGAACAAAACAAAGCCCAGCAAGGAGAAAACTACCCCCAGCAAGAATGCCACAACTAACTACCACGTTTTAAACTAACAATATTTTTCTTTGATTTGAATCAAGGGCAAAGATGGCATTTGTTTCAGGAAACACTCTACCAGAAAAACAAATATCAGGCAGGTTTGATCGCAGAATTCTCAGGACCCTCCTGAAAAATGAGACTTAGTTTAAGATTTAAAATAATCATGAGTAGCAGAATTTGGCATGAATGCACCCCAAAGGATTATAAGTAGAGCTTCAAAGTTTGCATGTTTGAGATACACTTTGGACATTACCCCAGAGGCCTTGGATTTCAAAGTAATTTGGAGAGACCTTCATAGCCTCTATCTCTCAGGTTGGCCAACAAAGGGACCGAAAAGAACCCGTTTCCGCTTTACTTCCTCAAGAAAGAAGAAAAACCATCTTTTTCCACCTTTTTACTCCATGAGAACAAAGATTCTGACTTCTCTTCTTTCCCAGACTGGTGGTTGTGATTTTCTGCTTCCTCAACCTTTCCCCCCCAAGAAGAAACACCATCTTCTTCCACCTTTCTCACCCCGATTAATGGAAATTTTCAGGACCCTCCAGGATAGTGGGACTTAACTTTAATTCAAAATACTCATGGGTACAATATATAGCATAAGCTCTACTTTGTGAAAATATAAGTTGGTTTGAAGTTTTCATTTTTAAGACAAGACTCAATTAGAAATTTTCAAGACCCTACTGGAAAATGGGACCTAGGTTAAAATCCAAAACAATCATAAATAATAAATATAGGACAAATATGCACCAAAAGGAATATAAGTTGGCTTCAAAGGGCACATAGGAGTTTTCAGGACCCACTTGAATAATGGGACGTAGCTTTAAGAATTCTATTAGATAAGTAAGTTATGTTATAAGAGAGTACAATTTATCTCTAAAAACGTCATTTGTAAGATATGCTTTAATTAAGAGTTGTCAGGACCCTCCTAGATAATGGGATCTAGCTTATAAATTGTTAGAGATATTTGATAAAATAACTCAATTAACACTCACAGATGCGCCCGGCTACCAAACTGGAGAAGAAAATTTTCTTTTGTTTTATCTATTTTGTTGAAGTCAGGTACCCGTATAAAGAACAAGGAAGAACAACACGGATGTTAAGGATAAAAAGCAATTCAGGATCAAGTAATCAGGAGCCCACTTAGAGAACAAGGGAAAACAAATCAAGTTTCAAGGGAGATTAGCACAAGTATTGGTAATCAGGCACCCACCTAGAGGAACGAGGGAGAACAAGTCAAAGAAAAGCAGTTTCAAGAAGAAGATTTAAATATCAGCAATCAGGCATCCACCTGGAGAACAAGGAACAACAATTGAAGTATGAGCAATCAGGCGTCCACCTGGAGAACAAGGAAAAGCAGTTGAAGATTAAGTAGTCATGCGTCCACCTGGAGAATAAGAAAAAGCAGTTGAAGATTCAGTAGTCAGGCGTCCACCTGGAGAACAAGGAACAACATTTCAAGTTTCAGCAATCAGGAGTCCACCTGGAGAACAAGGGAGTACAATTCTAGTTTTTATTGATATTTGGTAATGTGATATGTGCCCAGCTACCAAACTAGGGCAGAAAATTTTCTTCATTTTGTCTATTTTTATTGAAATCAGGCGTCCACCTGGAGAACAAGGAACAACAGTTGAAGTATCAGCAATCAGGCGTCCACTTGGAGAACAAGGAAAATCAGTTCAAGTTTCAATAGTTAGGCGTCCATCTAGAGAACAAGGAACATCATTTCAAGTTTCAGCAATCAGGCGCCCACCTGGAGAGCAAGGGAATATATTCAAGTTCAGTAATCAGGCACCCACCTGGAGAGCAAGGGAATACAGTTCAAGTTTCGGCAATCAGGAGCCTGCCTGGAGAACAGAGGAAGGCAACAATGGTCAAAAGAAGACAGTTCAAGTTTCAAAGGGAAAACAATTCGAGTTTTATGGGAAGGAAAGAAGCAGTCAAGTCAGCAACTAAAGGAGCCTCGGAGGAAAAAAGTCAAAAAGGCAACAACAATCACAAGATCAAGTTTGAAAAATAATCTTTGTAAAGCATATAGCTTATTCTAGCTTCTTCATTTTGTCATAGTGTAATAAGGAGGGCATTTAGCAGTATCAGCAACAACAACAGTAACAGTGAAACCACAAGTTCATGGTAGTCCCAGCTACCGAAACTTTCCGAACTACATTGACTTAATTCCTTTATAGCCAAGAATATGTACGAAACCTTTGAATCATAGGTTCGGTAAAATCTTTTGAAAAAATACTTCACACGGAGTATTCAAACGGGCAAAAATCGCTCATATCCGCTCACTTTATTTTTGCACGAAAACTCTTCGTGTTTCCGGGCAAAGAGGGGCAGCTGTGAGTACATAATTTTTGCCCTATAATAATTACTCCCAAAAATTCAATATAAAATAATTTTTTTTCTTTGTTTGCAATCTTTTAAATTTTTGTGTTATTTTCCGTTATTGTTTGCATTTGTCTATGCATGTTTGTTCTATTTAAATTAATGGAAAAATAAAAAAATTAGGTTGCATTTGCATTTAGGATTTAATTTTACAATTAGAATTAATTAAGTAAGTTGTTGTTTTACAAAAAAAAATGAAAAAAAAAAAGAAAAGAAAATAATAATAATAATAATAATAATAATAATAATAATAATAATAATAACAACAACAACAACAACGCACTTCGCATTTTAGTGTTTAAATGTCAAAATTGAGAGATTTTCTTTTAATTTGGTATTTAAATATTTTTGATAATTATTATTTAGATTTAATTAATATTTTTAAAGCTAATTCGGGTTTCATAATTTAATTTAGGGTTTTAATTTTAATTTTGGAAAAATAATTTGGGAAATAAATAAGAAAAGGAAAAAGAATTAAATAGAAGAGGGTAAATTAGAATTGGGCCAAAAAATCCCCAGCTCAAAACAAAATAAATCAAATACACCTAAAACCCACCCCAAAACCGGCCCAAACCTGCTCTCCAAACCGGTCCGTCTCTTCAATTGACTAAACGACGTTGTTTGGACTTCGATTGATCCAGGCCGTTGAATCAATTTGATCCAAGGGTCCAGATTGTAACCCATTCCCAAGCCCGACCCTGACCCGCCTTATACCCGGTCCAGACCCACTTAAATTAAAATGACCCCATTTTAATTATTGATTCAATCAGAACCTTTGGATTCCAATCATCCAACGGCCCTGATTGAATCGATAATTTTGATATACCCAAGACCCTACCCCCCTCTCAGAACCCCAAACGCCCCATTAGCGCCGCCCTGAACCACCACCTGCCGCCCGCCGAAAATCGCCTACGGCGGTGGCCGACGTCCAATCCCTCCCAAATTTACACCATAGGTTCCTTTTTACCTCTCCATCCCAAACCCCCAAACCGTTTCCTTCGAATCATAGCCGAATCCTTCAAATCTTCGATCAAAAATCGGATCCAAAACCCTAGTTTACCAAATCAACACCATATAATCCCCAGGGCTCCCTCATACATAATATATCATTTGTTTCCTTCGAACATGACCTAAACTCTTCGAATATCAAATCTAATTCGAAGCCCTAGAACCATAAATTCTAACCAGTGCACGAAAGGTTAATTTGCCGGATCTCTTGGCTTATTCAAGCTTGTTTCGACACAAAATAATGACTTTCGTTTGTTCTCTACCAAAGAACAAATGTTTGGCATTATTTGGGTCGACTCAGAAGGTCAATTTCAAATTCGAGCCAGGCCGGTAAGTTTTTCGAGTTTATTATTTATTCTCGATTAGTAATATTTTGTTGTTCATCTTTCCTCATCTCTTTTTTTTTCTGGTCGATTTCAATTGAAGCTCGACTAATTCATAGGTTTAAAATAGCTTCCGTCCATTGTTTTTATTGATTGTAAATATGTTATTTGTTTCCTTGATAGTATTGTCAGTCATATCTTGTTTAATCACTTAGTCAATTTAACTAACATTAGTCTAATAACTTAGTTAATTTCTTGTTTAATTATGTATAATAATCAACTGATTAGTATACGTTTAATTCAAGTGGTCACTTAATTGAGAAGCTTCTGTAATGGTAGGGTTAGAAGTACACTAACTAGTTTAAGTGGACAATTAAGAAATGAAAAGGCGAATTAATAATGAAGAAGGCACTAAACTGAATGCCTATTTAAAGGGACTGAAAATCTACACACACAAAAAAGAACATTCAGAAATTTGGAAAAATACTTAAAAAATACATAGTGTTAGAATACAGGAGAGAGTACAAAGA
Organism: Nicotiana glauca; assembly: GCA_026770625.1. NCBI lineage: Eukaryota > Viridiplantae > Streptophyta > Magnoliopsida > Solanales > Solanaceae > Nicotiana > Nicotiana glauca. The sequence goes on along the minus strand of MU744738.1, from coordinate 51,871 downwards.
TAGTGAAAAAGAGAGTTTGAAGAGCTGAAAATACTGAAAATACTAAAAAAAAAAAAACTACTATTCCATTATTTTTTTTTAAATCTTGAGGTTCTGATTGGTGAAAAACAAAAAAAATCTGGTTCATTTGAGGTGAAATAGTTTGAATTCGAATTGTTAGAGGTCTGGTACTCTGAAATGCAGAGGATATTCTGAAAATATTGAGTCTTTGAAAAATTGCCATTTACAGCATTTTTCGATCTTTTGGGTACTAAGGAAGGATCTGAATTTGGTTTTACTGAAAAATATTTGGTCCAAAATTTCTGCATCAGTACTGTTATATTGATTCATCCAGAGTTAATCACTAGTTGAAAAATCTGGGTTGTTCTTATTGCTGCTACTGCTGCATCTTACTCCTTTTTTAATCTCACTTCCAGGTACTTATCTTGGCTATGGCTTCCCTGCTTTGTATCATGTTTGTTTGGGTCGTTTGTTATAATAAATGAAAAAGGGTCGAGTTCACTCTCTATGTTTCAATGCATATGAATGTATACCTGATGATATTTAATCTTTATAGTTTGAATCTAGTTGATTAATTTTGATTCAAATATTGAGCTCTAGTATGCTTTGAGAAATTTCAGCTGCTCATTTTGTTGAAACAGTGATGCTTGAAAGGTTGGTTAAAAGCCGGTTTCAGAGTTGATTTTGTTTTATTGGCTGATTAGCGTTTTGTGTTTGTCGGGGACTGATTTCTGGTGGTATAATTTTTCAAGATTAGATTTATTTCTTATTCTTAATAGAGTTGCTAGGTTATAGAAATAGTGTTGTTATAGTAATTTAGTCATGGCTTCATGTTATGTTCTTCCTAATCATCATGTTCGGAAGCGCTTTCCCTCATCTCCTACACATCATCACTCGCGAGAAAGCAGTTGAAAATTGTTAGAAGAAACTAAGGAGAGTTCTGAAAATTCAAAAAGTTCAGTTAGGATTTAAAATGCTGAAAAACTTCTAAAAAAGGGAAGAAAATAAGAGTGCAAGGGATATTTTGCAAATATTTAATTTCTGCTCCTTAGCTTAGTATTTCTGGGTTTGAAACTCTATTGATAGTTGTTTGATTCTGCTGATTTTGCCGCTGTATTGTTGATTTGCGGAGCCTCATTTCCGGGTATGTCTGTTCGTCTTTGAGCTATTGTTTCAACTCGATTCGGAATGGTAAAAAAATGTTAATTGTTGAATTTGTGAAGTAATTGAACCTTGTTATTCATAAAAATGTGATTTAAAGTTCTATGTCAATCTGCTTGGAATCATTATCTTTGCAACATGATTCTTTTTGTCTACCAGTTAATTTGATTGTCAAACTAGTTTCAATTGAGTATGATAAAATATAGTCAATATTTTCCTCGATTCGGAATTTGAACCGGTGACTTGGGACACCATAAATTATCCCAAGTGGCGGCTTTGAATTTTTAAAATAATCCCGTTTCGATTGTCACTTTAAGTTGGAAAAAACTCCATTATACTCCCTCCGGGTGTAGGAAAAAGGAGGTGTGATAGGTTTAAGATGCCAAAGTTTGATTTGTATGACGGGCACAGAGATCCCGTGGCTCATTTGAGAGGTTACTGCAGTAAGAAGAGAGGCGTCGATGGGAAAGACAAATTATTGATGGCGTATTTCAGTCTGAGTCTGAGTGGGGTAGCTCTGGAGTGGTACACCCGCCAAGATGCTAACAGGTGGTACACGTGGGACGATATGACTCAGGCCTTTGCCAGGCACTTTCAGTATAATATAGAAATCATCCCAGATCGCAGGTCCCTCGCCAAGATGGAAAAGAAGCCTAATGAAAGCTTTAGGGAGTACAGGCTCAGATGGAGAGAGCAAGATGCCAGAGTCGATCCCCCGATGAAAGAAAAAGAGATGGTCGACTACTTTCTTCAAGCTCAAGAACCAACATACTTTGGGCATTTGATCAAAGCTGTGGTAGGCCTTTTAATGATGTGGTAAAAATGAGAGAAATGGTAAAAGATGGGCTAAAGTCTGGCAAGATCATGAGTTATTCGGCTTTAAATGCCACAACACAAGCAATTCAGAACGACACAAGAAGCTTGCTGGGTCAGAAGGAACACGATGATGTTGCCATGGTTGTTTCAGAGTCACGACATGGACCAAAGGGTACGCCTAACCTATATACCAAGCCTCAACTCCAACCCCAAATCTATCCCCGAGCTCCACATAATCCACCATAGTATTATCCTCCGAACAATGTCCGGTCATATGTCCAACCACGAGGTCACTCCCTATGGCGAGCGACAGTACCGCATAATGCATTCTCGCCTTCACAACATTTTTGAGCACCCAACAACCCAAGAAAACAAGGGCAGGGAGGGGAACAAAGGCAAAGAAATAGTTTCATGCCAATTGGAGAGTCCGACACAAGCTTGTTTGAAAAGTTAAAGCACTATGGCCTGATTTAGCCGCTCCTCGGCTATACTCCAGACCCATATGCAAAAGACTTTGATCCTACTGTACGATGCATGTACCACTCTCATGTCCAAGGGTATAGCATTGAAGATTGTCGTTCTTTAAAAAGAGAAATAGAAAGAATGATTCAAGAATGGGTAATTGTGATCAATGACAGTGACAGGGAGCACGCGAATCCTCTTGGGAACTTGTTGACTAAAGTTGATGATATTGAAGTTGGTAATGGTCTTGACAATATTGATATGGAACCCAGTGGCTAAGATACCGTGCTTGGTAGTTGGAAAGACACTCCATGTCTTGGCTAGCTGGAGAGGAGTCTTGGTGGTTTATTTTGTTGTCATTTCTATTGTCTGGGTTATTTTCAGGGCTGTAATCCGGATATTGTCTGTAATCCGGATATTGTCTTATGATTCAAACCCTTCTATCCTTTTATTTTGCTTAGTTTGTTTTTCGTAGTAACTCATTTAGTATTGTCTAGGTTTGTTCCAGGGTTGTAACACCAGTTTATTTTACTTGTATTGTTGTTCAAACTCTTTCACCATCTATCTAATGCAATTTTCTGTTATTTATAGTCATTTTTGTTTAGTTCTCTTTTCCTTTTATAGTTCTTTTCTTGCTGGCTCTAGTGACATGACATGCACACATAATTCCAAGCCTGGTCTTAAAAGTTAATTTAATCATGAAGCAACGAAATAATTTTGAAGATGATAATGACATTTGAGGGAAATAAGTAACGGGATTTTGAGATCATTCAAGCCCGAATTGTGTGAAACTGGAGACAGAACATAAAGAAACCCTATTAAAATGGATCATGCCGCATCGGGTTGAAGCTAAAGGCAAGTTTGCCAAATTGACAGGGGTCGTTCGTGGTAATGAGAGTGAGAGTGTTGTCCAACAGTTATTTGTATTTAACAGGTGAAGAAGGCGAATATGTGGATATGGTTATCAAGTCTGGAACAATCAGAAGATGTTACGAATGTTTGTTTAATTATGTTGTTTGTACTTGGCATGTTTTGAAGATTAGAATGACGAAGTCATTTTATTCTGCTATCTAAACACCTTCCCCTTCGTTACCCCTTTTGAACCTTAATTATTTTCTTTCATACCCCTCTTTCGAAAGCAGTAGCAAAGATAAGAAACACAAACGTAAAGATAATTAAAGGAAAAAGAGAAAAGAAAAGAATGAAAAGAGAGATAAGAGAAAAAAAGAGAGAAGAAAAATAACAAAAACAACAAAAAAGAAAAGAAAAGAAGAGAAAGAGGAAGAAAAAGAAAAGAAAAATCACAACAACAAAGCAATTCATATGACATGAACTACATTCGACCTAATTCCTTTTAAGGATACGTAGGCAGCCTCACGGTTCGGTCCCATCAAAATAAATATTGAAAAGTCCCCAAACAAAGAAACTGGTGTCACACCTCCTTTTTTCCTACACCCTCTGAAGAGGGTATAATAAAGGGAGTTTTTTCCAATTAACGGACAATCGAAACGGAATTGTTTATTAAAAGATTCAGAGTCGCCACTTGGGAGATTTATGGTGTCCCAAGTCACCGGTTGAAATCTCGAATCGAGGAAAATATTGACTCTGTTTAACAGTCCGCGAACCAGAAATCTGGGTAAGGATTTCTGTTAACCCGGGAGAAGGTGTTAGGCATTCCCGAATTCCGTAGTTCTAGCACGGTCGCTCAACCGTTATAATTGGCCTATTAACTGATTTTTAGTACATGTTTTAACCTATGGGCATTTTAACTTTTAACCGCTTTTATTCTTTTATATATTTTAAGAAAGATTTCAACGTTTTTTAAAACATGTCTTGAACCGTGTCACATAAATGCACCCGCAATCTTCGACACGTTTTATCTAACATTGTTGAGATTTGGATTTGGGTCACATAAATGTGCACCCGAGTTTAGGAGGGTAAATTATTAAAAGAACGCACCTAAAGCAAATACGCGCTTGCAACTTTACGAGGGCCATGAAAATTAACTAAATGGCACGCTTCGAATTCTAAGTATTTTAAGAAATAATTAAAGAGGGCCACGCAATTTATGGTTTTATTTGGCGCATCGTACCTCAATTTATTATAATTTAAAGGTTTCTAGACTAATCCATGAGGGCCACAAATGACTTGTACTATAGTATGGCATGCCCCAACTAGTTAACAACCCAATTAATTAACACCACAGAACTCCCAAAGGCCTTTTATGCCAAGTTTGAACTCACGCTGCAAGAATAGTTAAAAGTCCAATCCTCCTTCAAACCTGGGCCGAAAAGGAATCCCAATTACTTATTGTATACTACTGAATTTAAGATTTTCCAGGACTTGAATTGAATTACACGTGAGTCCCGATATTTAAAATGAAAGTAGATGTAGTGCTGGGACCCAAGATCGAACCCCTGCGAGAATACAAAGCTGCACACATGCCCATTCAAATTAAACACTGATCCTTCGGGGCACATATGACAGCAAAGGCCTTTATCGCCTGTTTCTAAATGCTTTCAGGATTTTGGGCTCAATCTAAGCCCAAAAGAATAAACACCATTAGCAAAATTGCATTTTTAAACCAACTGGGCTACGCTACAATCCAATCTTAAGGTTCAGTACACATGAATGATTAGTAGACTAACACTGCTTCAAAGGTTCCAGCAAATTAAAATTACAATCAGCTATCCTTAGGCATCAAACTAATTTTTAATAATGCGATGAAATAGAACTCAGTGAGTTTGAAAAATTATCTTAAAACTACCAAGGAACCCAATTAAATAAAACCTGGCTACTGAAATTCTAGTGAACAGTAGAATAACACAAATTCAAATCGCGTGTCAGATACGCTCACATAATATCCAAACTTAAAGTTTAATTAATATTTCAAACATGATAATAAACACACGACAAATCCATACTACCCTACAATCAGTCTTTCCAGATCTCCAGGCTTCACGAATGTCCAGAGTTCAATTAGTACATCTAACAAAACTATTAGAAAGTAATACTAAGCTTGCATCTACAAAACAAAACAGGGGAAACTACATAATTCAACAATCGAAATCCATTTAATCTAGATCGATTGCTACTGATTCCACTCAACATGATTCCTATTGTGCATACTACAGAGCTCAAGCATCCTTACTATTTCAGCACAACAAACTAGCTTGTATAGAAGAAAAATTCAAATAATAATCAATATGTGAACAATAAGCACAACTAGACATCAGAAATCCAAACATTCCATTACTTTGTTTTCACTTTCAACTTGAGCATCAGATTACAGGTTTCAAGAGATATGTACCTGGAAGAAGAGTGAATGAACCAAAGAGGAAATTAAAGTTCAGTAGATTCAGTCAACAGCAACAGAACCAGTAAAGAATATTCAGCCCCAATTTGAAACCCACAAATGATGTACAATCCTCTAGCAACCAGTTTTAATCAAACAATTCCCAACAACTTCAAACTAGACTCAATTTCAAATTATTGTGAGTTCAGCTAACTAAAATTGCCTCAGAACTAGAGAAAATTCAAAAATCACCAAAGAAAGATTTCAATGGAATAGTAGAATTGTATTTTTGTGTGTATATCAATGTATGTATATCAGTCTCTCTCCATGTATATCCCCTATTTTCAAAGTTTTTTCAGGATATTCTGGTGTGTATCAGTGTATTTTTCTATCACTCAATGTCTGCCTCTTTTTCTCTATTCATGTGTTCCCATTTTTAACTCCAGGCCTCTCCTTATATATCAGTGAGTTCCCCTTCTTTCCAGCCTGTGTATCCCCTTTTACACTTGTATTATTTCAGCCTTTTAATTATGCCTCCATGTTCTCTGATTTTCAGCTCCTAAAAGGGCACTGAACTGGTGTCATTTCCACTACCAATATCCTTTTCTAATTTTTAATTGAGCCAGTAGTGCACCACTAAACAGTGTTGGCAGGCCCTATTTCTTAATTTCCTAAACTATCCTCCACACCCATGTTAATAATATCCCCTTCAAAGTTCTAGGTGTTTACAAATTAAATCACACAATTCTTCTAATAAAACCACAGACAATCAGAATCAGAATGTCAATAGAGGCACATAGAAAGAATTTGGTAACATGCTAATTTCAACCTAAAATGAGAACAACTGGAAGTCTAATGATTCGGATGGCAAGTGTAAATACTAACAATTAAACACAGAAGCTGACTAAAACCTAAAGTCAGAGAACAAAAACAAACCCGACTAAATAATTTGAACGGAAAAACTAAAATTAACAGAAATAAACACGAATAAGCAAACTAACATAAATGACAGAAACTAGGTTCAAAATTGAATCAAAATTCCAATAAGCAAGTAGACCAATCAATATACAGACAAGAAAAGAAGAAGTGAAATAGACATAAAAAGGAAAGAAATGATACCGAAAAATTCACTGATTGGGCTTGAGCTCATACTTGGTATCTTGGCTCACACGAAACTGAGGCCAATCGTTTGTTCTTTGTCAAGAACAAACGAATAACATCAGTTTGTAGTGAGTCAACCCTTTAATCACGAGAAGCACAAGCCTGAGTCGATGCAGGCCATCAGTTCACCATGAACTGGTTTTGAACTTTCTAGGTTTCAGATTCACATTTGATATTCAAGAGGTTTTAGAAAGATTTGAGGGATACCAATGATGGATTAGGCGTGATGGGGTCAAGGTGGTTCTATGGTGTTAATTTGGGGGTGTTTGGGAGGCGCCTGCTGCTAGGGTTTGTCTCTTCGAATCAAGATTCGAAGAGCTCCGATGATATTCGAGGGTAGCTGGTTAGAGTTTTGGAAAGAGGAGGGTGAGACAGTTCTACGGTGTACTTATCTTGGCTATGGCTTCCCTACTTTCTATAAACTAAAGCTAAAGCAAAAAGCAAAAAGCAAAAGCTAAAGCTAAAAGGAAAAGGAAAAGGGTGCTATTATTTTAGCAGCTTTTAATATTTCGGGAAAAATTTAAAGTTATTTAAAACATATTGTAAGCCACGCTACATGAAATGCACCCGCGGTTATGAATGTATATCTGATGATATTTAATCTTTATAGTTTGAATCATTTGATTAATTTTGATTCAAATATTGAGCTCTAGTATGCTTTGAGAAATTTTAGCTGCTCATTTTGTTGAAACAGTGATGCTTGAAAGGTTGGTTAAAAGCCGGTTTCACGGTTGATTTTGTTTTGTTGGCTGGCTAGCATTTTGTGTTTGTCGGGGACTGATTTTTGGTGGTATTTTTCAAGATTAGATTTATTTCTTGTTCTTAATAGAGTTGTTGTGTTATAGAAATAGTGCCGTTATAGTAATTTAGTCATGGCTTCACATTATGTTCTTCCTAATCATCATGTTCGGAAGTGCTTTCCTTCATCTCCTACACATCATCACTCGCGAGAAAGCAGTTGAAAATTATTAGAAGCAACTAAGGAGAGTTCTGAAAATTCAAAAAGTTCAGTTAGGATTTAAAATACTGAAAAACTTCTAAAAAAAGGGAAGAAAATAAGAGTGCAGGGGATATTTTGCAAATATTTAATTTCTGCTCCTTAGCTTAGTATTTCTGGGTTTGAAACTCTATTGATAGTTGTTTGATTTTGCTGATTTTGCCACTGTATTGTTGATTTGCGGAGCCTCATTTCCGGGTATGTCTGTTCGTCTTTGAGCTGTTGTTTCAATTCGATTCGGAATGGTCAAAAAATGTTAATTGTTGAATTTGTGAAGTAATTGAACCTTGTTATTCATAAAAATGTGATTTAAAGTTCTATGTCAATCTGCTTGGAATCATTGTCTTTGCAACATGATTCTTTTTGTCTACCAGTTAATTTGATTGTCAAACTAGTTTCAATTGAGTATGATAAAAGGGCAGGTCATGTGATGTGCTTAATTAACTGCTGGCCAATTTGTTTTGGTTGCCGTTGGGTTGAAATGTGAGGCGTTGTAATTGTTGATTTTGATGAATGGCTATTACTGTTGGCTGCTAAGAATATTCTCAGGCCATTCAACAGTTCTTCTTGATTTATTAACATTGACCAACCGGGCAGATGTATTACACTGGGTTATGAGTTATAGCAATTGTAAATGTTCTGTATTTCAAGTTTTCCAATCACTTGTTTTTTTTCCTGTAAAATCTATGTATATATTTACTTAGATTAAACCTGGTTATAGGTGCAATATTTTGGGACATAACTTTATCAGTTTTTTATAACATGTGCACAATTATCTACAAACCATTCGGTTACTCTTCATAAATATAGCAAGAAAGTTGGTGTAATCTCATGCAAATATCTGATATGCATGATTTTCTTCGTAGATTTAAGTTGGAAAAGGAAAAAGATATTTTGGCTACATATTTCTTAAATTGCTGATTTATATGTAGAGAATATGGTTTGCTTTTAGCGTGCTAATAATAAAATCATCGTGGCCGTGGGTATATGGTTACGATACGTGAATCTCAAATGGGGTGCATTTCATGTGATCCGATCGTAATAACTTTGAACTTTAACAAAAATAAACATGTCACGAATCGCGGGTGTATTTCATGTAGCGTGGCTTACAATATATTTTAAATAACTTTAAATTTTTTCCGAAATATTAAAAGCGGCTAAAATAATAGCACCCTTTTCCTTTTCCTTTTAGCTTTAGCTTTAGCTTTTGCTTTCGCTTTTTTCTTTAGCTTTAGCTTTAGCTTTAGCTTTAGCTTTAGCTTTAGCTTTAGCTTTAGTTTAAGTTTAAACGTATGTACATATTGTTCTTTGGAGTATATTTAAGTTTGTTGTCACTTGGGTTTAGCTAGAATCAAAGTTTGGTTTTCGGGTTATTGTAAATAGCTAATGCACTGTTAAGGGATTTGTGGCTAGTAAGTATTCTGGCCATTTCATTTTGAATGGAGAATTAGAAGCATTAGTATCACGTCATAAGTTTAATTTGTGCTGGAACGGATTCATGATTTAAGGGAAAAGTAAAAATATATTTTTTTGTATGAATATTAGTTTCCATTAGCATATACTAATGTAGCTCATGCTTGTGGTAAAGATACAAAGGCAGTTGGTAATTTTTATGCTTTCCAATTCTATTGAAGATCCGCGGTCCTATTTTGTTTGCTTTTGATTTAGATTTGTCCATGAGAATATAACTTGTTTCGGGCATGGAAAATATTTTTATCCTCAGAAATCGAGGCACGCCATTTAGCGAATTTTCCATGGCCCTCACAAAGTTGAAAGTGGGTAGTGGTTTTAGGCGCGTTATTTTAATAATTTACTTTTCTAAACTCGGGTGCGCATTTATGTGATTCTCCACAATGTTAGATAAAATATGTCAACGGCCGCGGGTGCATTTATGTGACATGGTTCAAGACGTATTTTAAATGACGTTGCAATTTTCCTTAAAAATAATTAAGTAAAGAGGTTAAAGTTAAAATGGCTCATAGGCTAAAACATGTTTAAAATCAGATAATTAGGCCAATTATAGTAGTTGAGCGACCGTACTAGAACCACGGAACTCGGGAATGCCTATCACCTTCTCCCAGGTTAATAGAATTCCTTACTTGGATTTTCTGGTTCGCGGACTGTTAAACAGAGTCAATATTTTTCTCGATTCGGGATTTGAACCGGTGACTTGGGACACTATAAATTATCCCAAGTGGCGACTCTGAATTTTTAAAATAATCCCGTTTCGATTGTCACTTTAAGTTGGAAAAAACTCCATTATACTCCCTCCGGGGTGTAGGAAAAAGGAGGTGTGACAGATTTAAGATGCCAAAGTTTGATTTATATGACGGGCACGGAGATCCCGTGGCTCATTTGAGAGGTTACTGCAGTAAGAAGAGAGGTGTCCGTGGGAAAGATAAATTATTGATGGCGTATTTCAGTCAGAGTCTAAGTGGGGCAGCTCTGGAGTGGTACACCCGCCAAGATGCTAACAGGTGGTACACGTAAGACGATATGGCTTAGGCCTTTGCCAGGCACTTTTAGTATAATATAGAAATCGTCCCGCGTCGTAGGTCCATCGCCAAGATGGAAAAGAAGCCTAATGAAAGCTTTAGGGAGTACGGGCTCAGATGGAGAGAGCAAGCTGCCAGAGTCGATCCCCCGATGAAAGGAAACGAGATGGTCGACTACTTTCTTCAAGCTCAAGAACCAACTTACTTTGGGCATTTGATCACAGCAGTGGTAGACCTTTCAATGATGTGGTACAAATGAGAGAAATGGTAAAATATGGGTTAAAGTCTAGCTAGATCATGAGTTATTCGGCTTTAAAAGCCACAACACAAGCAATTCAGAACGACACAAGAAGCTTGCTGGGTCAGAAGGAACACGATGATGTTGCCATGGTTGTTTCAGAGTCATGACATGGACCAAAAGGTCCGCCTCACCTATATACCCAGCCTCAACTCCAACCCTAAACCTATCCCCGAGCTCTACATAATCCACCTCAGTATTATCCTCCGAACAATGTCCGATCATATGTCCAACCACCAGGTCACTCCCTATGGCGAGCGCCAGCATCGCATAATGTGTTCTCACCTTCACAACATTTTCGATCACCCAACAACCCAAGAAAACAGGGGCAGGGAAGGGAAGGGAACAAAGGCAAAGAAATAGTTTCACACCAACTGGGGAGTCCTACACAAGCTTGTTTGAAAAGTTAAAGCATTCTGGCCTGATTGAGTCGCTCCTCGGCTATACTCCAAACCCATATGCAAAAGGCTTTGATCCTACTGTACGATGCATGTACCACTCTAATGTGCAAGGACATAGCATTAAAGATTGTCGTTCTTTGAAAATATAAATAGGAAAATGATTCAAGAATGCGTAATTGGGATCAATGACAGTGACAGGGAGCACGCGAATCCTCTTGGGAACTTGTTGACTGAAGTTGATGATATTGAAGTTGGTAATGGTATTGGCAATATTGATGTGGAACCCAGTGGCTAATATGTCGTGCTTAGTAGTTGGAAAAATGCTCTTGGTAGTTTATTTTGTCGTCATTTCTGTTGTCCGGGTGATTTTCAGGGTTGTAATCCGGATATTATCTTGTGATTCAAACCCTTATATCCTTTTATTTTGCCTAGTTTGTTTTCCGTAGTAACTCGTTTAGTATTGTCTAGGTTTGTTCCAGGGTTGTAACCCCAGTTTATTTTACTTGTTTTGTTGTTCAAATTCTTTCACCATCTATCTAATGCAATTTTCTGTTTTCTGTTATTTCTCGTCATTTTTGTTTAGTTATCTTTTCCTTTTATAGTTTCTTTCTTGATGCCTCTAGTGGCATGACATGCACGCATAATTCCAAGCCTGGTCTTAAAAGTTAATTTAATCATGAAGCAACGAAACAATTTTGAAGATGATAAGGACATTTGAGGGAAATAAATAAAGGGATTTTGAGATCACTTCAAGCCCGAATTGTGTGAAACTGGGGCAGATAGAACATAAAGAAACCCTATTGAAATGGATCATGCCGTATCGGGTTGAAGCTAAAGGCAAGTTTACCAAATTGACAAGGGTCGTTCGTGGTAATGAGAGTGAGAGTGTTACCCAAGGGTGCTTTGTATTTAACAGGTGAAGAAGGCGAATGTGTGGATATGGTTATCAAGTTTGGCACAATCAGAAGATATTAAGAATGTTTGTTTAATTGTGTTGTTTGTACTTGGCATGTTTTGAAGATTGGAATGACGAAGGCATTTTGTTCTGCTATCTAAACACCTTACCCATCTTTACCCCTTTTGAGACTTATTTATTTTCTTTCATACCCCTCTTTCGGAATCAGTAACAATGATCAGAAACACAAGCATGAAAGATAAGTAAAGAAAAAAGAGAAAAGAAAAGAATGAAAAAAGGGAGAAGAGAAAAAGACAAGAAGAAAAAGAAAAGAAAAACAACAAAAACAACAAAACAACAAAAAGAGAAAAGGAAGAAATAAAAGAAAAGAAGAGAAAGAGGAAGAAAAAGAAAAGAAAAATCACAACAACAAAACAATTCATATGTCATGAACTACATTCGACCTGATTCCTTTTAAATATACATAGGCAGCCTCACGGTTCGGTCCCATCAAAATAAATATTCAAAAGTCCCCAAGCAAAGAAACTGGGGCAGAAGTTGTGGTTACGTAAAAGATCTGATCCCAAAAGTTGCAAGTTTGAACCCATTCAAGTTGTTTTGAACCTTCGTGATACCCTTTCTTTCTCACCCTACCCAAAAGCCCACATTGTGGTCCAAAGAAAGACCTTCCGACCAGTCTACGAGAGATGCTAAGTCGAGCAAGTAGAGGTGATTCATATCAGGGGCAACACTCCATTCTGAATAAAGAAAAAAAAAGAGTCTTATCGGTGAAAACCTTCACAGGCACTATAAGGTGACGGTAAGTTGAGAGAAAGAACAAAATGAGAGAGGCTTGATGGTGAAAACCCTTCAGGCACTACAAGTCTAGTAAGGATCGTGAATCAGATTGGAAAATCAGAGCATTGAAGCCCAGTTTCACGGCGAAGAGGTGCAATAAGAGTTGAACATCAGACTTTCTTGACAGAGTAGGCCACAGGTGCATATCATGGTCATTAGAGTGGGTATCCATATCTGATAGGTTTCTACTTTGTAGTTTTCTTGTTAGGAATCATCTCTTTCCATTGTCTTTTACTCTGTTCCTTTTGTCTTGTTTACTTCCTCTTCCTGAGTCTGTTTGGTCAGAACAAGTGAGAAATGACTTCAAAATTTGTCACCAGCTTTCTAATTGCACAAAACGGGATCTGGCTAGCACATCAAAGTGGCATAATTCAGGAAAGAACAATGAGCGCATTGAGTTGGTAACAATTAACATGTTTTAGGATTCATGAGAAACACAAATGTTTGGTAAATGTCAGTTCATGAGAAATGTAACAAATAGAGGGTATTGGGTCCTAACGGAGAAGCGGTACTTTTTGTAATAAGGGTGGCAGAGAAATCAGTTAGTCAATAAGCAAGCAATGTCTTTCAAGTTGAAATCAAAGTTATCATGGCAAGTGAAGGAGCAATTGCCCTCAAAGTCAAGGCCACAAACCAACCACCATGTTTAAACTCAAAAGTTTTCTTTGTCTGAAACGGGGATGAAAGTTATGTTCATATTAAAGCTTGGAAGCTGGAAATTTTCAGGTGTAATACCCCAATTCTGCTTACGTAAAGGTTATTGAGAAGATCACACATCACCCCTAGGAGAAATACTGCCTAGTCTGGGTTTTCAAGTTATATTTTGTTGTAGGAGACGCACTTCCTAAACTGAGATTTTACCATTAGGAGACGCACATCCTAGTTTAGGTTATTTAAGTTCAGCCATAGGATACTGTCACGACCCAATTTCCAAACCCGGTCGTGATGGCGCCTCTCGTGAAGACGGGCCAGCCAACTAACCCAAATCGTCTCTTTAACAATTATTAAGCATAAATGAATAGATAAATGCAGCTCAACGACAATAATAACCAGTATTTACAACCCAACACAATCCGACCGAGGTGGCACAAGTCACGAGCATCTAAAGAAAACCTAGACAAAAACACAGGGCCAATAATATACAAGAAATAAATTCTGAAATTCTAAAGACAACATCTGGTGCCGCGAACGCTGGCAGTCACCTTGCTCAGCTTCAATAGTAATACCTTCTATCAGCTAATAACCCGTTACCGGGTGAACAGTACCTGCAACTGCACGCGAGGTGCAAGGAGTAAAGTGAGTACTCCAACTCAGTGAGTAATAAGAATAAATAATAACTGAGCGACAAGAAATCACGTAAGAGCACTCCATCATGCTATATAGGACAATACAACCCTTTGAGAAAACAGTAAAACCGTGAAAATCCTTTAGAAATATCTGGTTCAGCTAAAAACCTCCTTTGAAAATATCATTTTCCAACAGTCAAGCATATGAATGCGATATTAGATAGTGCAAGTCAGCACATAAGTCAGCCCCTCGGGCGCAGCACTCCACCAACAAATAACACCAGGGTATCTGGTCAACAGTGTAGAAGTAGCATGGATGCCAATGGAATGAGAGTGCTGAATGTCATGACACGTAGTACAAATAGGAACCAATGCATGAATGCAATGCAATGCATATGACCGGTACACTCAGGTATCCACTGCGGCGTGCAGTCCGAGCAAACCATGTGTTTATCGTCGACGGCGCTCACTTTGGGTGTGTACAGACTTCGGAGAGGCTCCTACAGCCCAAGCGCAATATCAAGCCATCTCGTGGCATCAATTAATTCCTGGTCAGTCATTGTTACCTGACCAATTTACATCATACAGTGTCATTGTTACCACTGTTCCAAGTTACATTATACAGTGTTATTGTTACCACTGTTCCAAGTCACATCATACAGTGTCATTGTTACCACTGTTTCACGACACATCATAGAGTTGAGCGACCGTGCTAGAACCACGGAACTCGGAAATGCCTAACACCTTCTCCCGGGTTAACAGAATTCCTTACCCAGATTTCTGGTTCGCAGACTGTAATACAGAGTCAACCCTTTCCTCGATTCGAGATTTGAACCGGTAACTTAGGACACCATAAATCTCTCAAGTGGCGACTATGAATCTTTTAATAATAAATCCTATTTCGATTGTCCTTTAATTGGAAAACCTCCCCTTATACCCCTTCCGGGGGTGTAGTGAAAAAGGAGGTGTGACAGCTCTGGCAACTTTACCGGGGACAAGAACCCAGAACTTCTGGTTCAGGGTTCAAGAATTCGAGCTTAGATAAATTGTTATATTTGGCTTTATTTGATTTTGTTACATGTTTGGGCCTAATGTGCTAAGTGATGCTTTTACCGCTTTGATATTATTTTAATTGTATGTAAACTGCTACGAAACCCTTCTCTTCTCATCTTCGGGGATGTGCTCGCTGGTCGAGACTCCCTATTCTGTTAGTGTCATGCCCTAAAATAAGAAAGAGGCTCGGACAAGTTACTAAGTCGGATGGCCTTTTGGTTCCCGGTACGTAGCCCCCTCCTCAGCTCGAGTTGTCCGCTCGGGTACACAATCTAGAACAAGTACCCCAGGTTTTGAACCTAGAATAACTCAGCCTCATGCCGGATCCCTAGTAGGAACATTTGGTTGCATCATGTGCATTTGACTTTGGAGACTCAACATAGGGGTTGGGTCTGTCTAGGACAGGTGCACCCAAAATAACAGACCATCTTGATGCATTCTATGTGCTACATGTTGCATTTCTCCAAGGGTAAAAGGGTCATTTGACGGACCAATAAAAGTTGAGGGCAAATGAAAAATGAAAAAAAAAGAAAAAAAGAGAAAGAAAAAAAGGGTGAAGTGTGAAAATAAAGCAAGTAGGGCCCAGTTATATTTTTTGTTACGTTTTTATTAAGGAAAAGACAAAAAAAACATGAAAATTCAAAACGGTTTTACACTTTTTCATCATTTTTAGAAAATCAAAAAATTAAAAAAAAAGGGAAAAGAAAATCCAAAAAGATTTTTCATGTTTCATCATCTTCAAGGAAAAGACAACAAAAAATATATTTTCTCTAAGTTAGTTATTTTTTTTTTATTTTCGCCTGTATCCAATCTGCCCGAACTACGCATACCTGATTCTCGTCTTTCAGGGCGTGATACGTAGGCAACCCACATAGGGTCCGGTATTTCTAGTAAATCTTAGGTTCTTGGCTTCGTGAGGTCTTAGATGAATCTTGCATTTTTAGCCACTGTCACGACCCCAGTTCACCCTCCGTGAACATGTCGTGATGGCACCTAGTTCCTAAGACTAGGTAAGCCTAAAAATGCAAAATTTACACAACTTCCGGAAAAATAAACTAACTTACGGGAAAATAACTAAGTTGCGGAATCAAACAACTGAATAAATCTTACTGCCAAGAGAAAACTGTGTATAAATGCCACTTGGCATAATACAACCCATATCACGAAATCGAAAACAAACTCCCAAAATCCGAGAACTCACAGGAAACATAGGCTATTAGAAATGAAATACACTGCTCTAACTCCAGAATGTCTACACAACCGAAAGAAAGGAAAGTCATATACTAAAGCTGGAATAAGATAGAGACTTCTGGTATGCGGACGTGGCAGATATACCTCAAAATCTCTGCTATATTTCTCCGTCGTGAGGATAGTGCGCCTGGGTAGAGGTACCTGAAGCTGCACATGAAAAACATGCACAGAAGAGGCATGAGTACACCACAACGGTACTCAGTAAGTGCCAAGCGTAACCTCGGTTGGGTAGTGACGAGGAAGTTCAGGGCCCTACTGAGATAAAATACAATAATAAGGCTGAAAACAGTACGAAATAAGCAGAAATAATGATATACACCTATGAAATAAATCGGATTAACTACAAAATAAATCGGATTACACAAACAACAATTAGCACACAGAAAATAAGATAACACAGAGTAAACAGCTCAATTTAAATGCCAATAATGAGGATCTCCCAGGATACCGTCCTGTAGTCCATTTTATCAATCTGTACGAGAAACTCCCGAGATACCGTCCCGTAGTCCACCGTATGAATATATCTGAAGGATTTCCCGGGATACCGTCCCGTAGTCCAACTATCAATGTGCAGGGGGATCTACCGAGAATCTAACCCGTAGTCCCAAAATAAATGTGCAGGGGGATCTATCGGGAATCGAACCCGCAATCCCAAAGTAAACAAACAAGGGGGAAGCTACAGGAATCCCACATCCGTAGTCCCAATGTAAATACACAACCAAAATCAGAAAAATATTCAGAAATTGAAGTTCAACAATACAAAGCAACAAATAATTCTGGCCTAACATGCTCCACGTAATTACAATTAAGGAAAATTAAGCAAATAAGAAATTTGGATCAACTAACATGCTTTTCTATACTAGCACATGCTATAATAGCAAGTAAAATAAAGCAATTACGAAAGAAACTCAGTTCAAGTAATTTAAGAAAAATTGGGTTTTCAATAATTAGCTCAAGTACGCGCTCGTCACCTTACGTATAAGGCATTCAATTACCAAATTTTATATCCTAAGGGATAAAGTTCCCCACACAAGGTTAGACAAGCCACTTACCTTGAACAAGTGCAAGTCAACCCGAAACCACGCTTTTGCCACGAGTATCCGACTCCAAATGGCTCAAAACTATTCAATTAAATTGCATATTGTAAATAATAATTCAAGTAATTGATTATACAATTAAATTCTATGCTAATACGCGAAATTATATAAAATAACTAAAATGCCCCTAGGGCCCCACATCTCGGAACCGGAAAAAATTTATATTTCCAGAAACCTCGCACTCTCATGAGTCTAACCATACCAAAATGATACAATTCTCATATCATTTCGACCCTCAAATCAGTGATTCTATCCAAGAGGGTTTTCTACAGTTTTCCAATAAAATTCATAGATTTAATGCCAAAACTTGTAATAGATTCGAGTTGTATAACAAAAATTAAATTAAGAACACTTACTCCGTTGTTCTCTCTAAAAATCTCCCAAAAATCGCCTCTCCCCGAGCTCCAAATCGACAAAAATGGAAAAATGGGACGAAGTCCTATTTTCAGAACTTAACATTCTATCCAGAAATTATTTTCTTCGTAAACGTGATGCCCTGTCGCGAACGCGAAGAACAAAGTGTTCAAGTTCAAAAATCATTCTTCGCGAACGCGATGCCTTGTCGCGAATGCGAAGAACAAAATGTCCGAGTTCAAAAATCCTTCTTCACGAACGCGACACCTTGTCGCGAACGCGAAGAACAAAGTTTTACCAAAATTA
Source organism: Nicotiana glauca (assembly GCA_026770625.1). Classification (NCBI taxonomy): domain Eukaryota; kingdom Viridiplantae; phylum Streptophyta; class Magnoliopsida; order Solanales; family Solanaceae; genus Nicotiana; species Nicotiana glauca. Next base: position 33,685 of record MU744738.1, on the reverse strand, counting down.
TTTTCCAACTTCTCGGACAGCCTCTAGTATAATAGACACAACTTTTGCTTCCCATGTCCAAATGACTATTATAATATGTTTCTGAAAACTAGATTCAACGATATACAACTTTCATTTTTAATTCATGTCCAAATTCATTGTAGTTTGAGATATATTAGCCTCCAAAGTAGGACCTGTGCGACAGAATTTCTCCTTCTTCGCGAACGCGAGGCACTGTTCGCGAACGCGAAGAACAAATTCCCAGATGAAAAGTCCTTCTTCGCGAACGCGAAAACAAATTCTCAGAAGCCAAATTCTTCTTTGTGAATGCGAGAGGACCCTCGCGGACGCGAAGAACAACACCAGATACCAGATACCATCTATTGCAAAACAGCCCAAAATGATCTGTTAACCATCCAAAACTCACCCGAGGCCTTCGGGACCTCAACCAAACCTACAGACATATCCATAACATCATTAAAACTTGTTCAAATCCTTAAACCACCTAAAACAATGCCAAAACCATCAAATTACGTCGAATTCAAGTCTAAGTTCTTCTAAAACTTCCAAAACACGCATTCGATCAAAAACCCAACCAAAACACGTCCGAATAACCTAAACTTTTGCACACATATCCCAAATCACCTTACGAAGCTACAACAACTCTCGGAATTCCGTTCCGACCCTCGGATCAAAATCTCACCTATCAACCCGGAAATCGCCAAAATACTAACTTCGCCAATTCAAGCCTAAATTAGCAACGGACTTCTAAAATACATTCCAAATACGCTCCCAACCTTGAAATCACCTAACGGAGCTAATGGAACCATCGGATTTTCATTCCGAGGCCGTCTTAACACTACTCCAACTACAGACCATTTTCCAACACTTAAGCTCTCAGTTAGGGACTAAGTATCCCAAAACTCTCCAAAACTCAACACCGAGCGTCCCGGCAAACCAAAATAGCAAAAATAAACTTAGGGAAAACAGTAAATAGGGGTTCGGGGCATAAATTCTAAAAACGACCGGCCGGGTGGTTACATCCTCTCACACTTAAACATTCGTTCGTCCTCGAACGAGCATAAAGGACATACCTGAAGTAGTGAAAAGATGAGGGTATCGGCTGCGCATATCCCGCTCGGCCTCCCAAGTCGCCTCCTCGGCCGGCTAACCCCGCCATTGAACCATTACTAAAGCAATGCTCTTTGACCTCAACTTTCTGATCTGTCTATCCAATATAGCCATTGGCTCCTCAACATAAGATAAATCATTGTCCAACTGGACTGAGCTGAAATCCAATTTGTGCGACGGATCCCCGTGATATTTTCAGAGCATCGAAGCATGAAATACCGGATGAACTCCTTCCAAGTTGGGAGGTAAAGTAAGTTCATAAGCAACCTCCCCAGCATGCTTCAATATCTCAAAAGGGCCAATAAACCTTAGATTCAACTCCCCTTTCCTTCCCAAATCTCATAATGCCCTTCATAGGCGAAACACGAATTAGAACTTTCTCTCCAACCATATCGGAACCATCACTAACTTTCCGGTCCGCATAACTCTTCTGTTTGGACGAGGCTATACAGAGTCTATCCTGAATCACTTTAAACTTTTCCAAAGCATCTTGAACCAAGTTTGTGCCCAATAATCTAACCTCATCCGACTCGAGCCAACCCACCGGGTCTCTGGTGCTCATAATTAACCTGCTCACAGTTGGGGCACTGAGCTACAAATCCGACTAGGCTCTGAAAGATCCAACCTCACAACTGGATGGCAAAGTCCTGAACATCCATCGCCTTAGGCCTCTTGATGCTGGTAGGTAAGCCAAACTTCCCAAACTCTCTGTCCGGCGACTCAAAGCATCGGCCACTATATTAGCTTTGCCCGGGTGATACAGGATAGTGATGTCATAATCCTTACCGTAACTCTAACCACCTCCTGTGGCACAAATTTAGATCCTTTTGCTTGGACAAGCGCTGCAAACTCCGATGGTCAGTATAAATCTCACACGGCACACTGTACAAATAATGACACCAGATTTTCAAGGCATGAACAATAGCAGCTAACTCAAGGTCGTAGATAGGGTAATTCTTTTCATGTATCTTCAACTTTCTGAAGCGTAGGCAATCCCCCTACCATCCTGCATCAACACCGCTCCAAGGCCAACCCGTGAAGCATCACAATATACTGTATAAGACCCCGAACCAGTAGGCAATATCAAAATTGGGGTCGTAGTCAAAGCTGTCTTGAGCTTCTGAAAGTTCGCCTCACACTCTTCTGTCCACTGAAATGGAGCACCCTTCTGCAATCGATGAAAACCCTTCCACAAAACGGTGGTAGTAACTCGCCAAGCCGAGGAAACTAAGAATCTCTATAGCCGAGGAGGGTGTAGGCCAACTCTACACTGCCTCTATCTTCTTCGGATCCACCCGAATACCCTCACTTGATACCACGTGACCTAAGAATGCCACGGAATTCAACCAGAACTCACATTTTGAAAACTTTGCATATAATTTCTTTTCTCTTAGAGTCTGAAGCACTGTCCTCAGGTGCTGCTCATGACCTTCCTGACTCCGGGAATACACCAAAATGTCATCAATAAAGACAACAACAAAGTGTAAAGATATTGCCGAAATACACTGTGCATCAAATGCACAAAAACTGTTGGGGCATTGGTCAGCCCAAATGACATACATGGAACTCGTAATGACCGTACCGAGTCTTGAAAGCAGTCTTCGGGATGTCTGGCTACCGAATCTTTAACTGCTGGTAACCCGAACGCAAATTAATTTTTTTGAAAACACCTGTGCGCCCTGAAGCTGGTCAAATAGATCATCAATGTGAGGCAAAGGATAACGGTTCTTCACTATAGCCTTATTCAACTAGCGGTAATCAATACACATACGCATAGAACCATCCTTTTTCTTCACAAACAAGATAGGGGCACCCTAAGGTGATACACTAGGCCGAATAAAACCCTTATCAAGCAAATTCGTGTAACTGATCCTTCAATTTAACTTAATGTTTCACCTCATCCTTAGTCCATAACCTTAGGACAGGACCCAAACTTCAAAATCTGCCATTCGTCATAGGGTCCGAATTCCACATCATCACACTGCATTAGTCTTATTTCAACACACTTAAACTTTTAATAGCGCTTAAATACTTCGAACTTGTTTTCTTCAGGATGTTTCATTCTCCCACACTTAGGGTCATTCGTCCTCAAAGGCACAACGTAACTTACCTCTTTCTTCGCACATCTTAATGTCTCAAATTTTTCTAACTCCCAAATTTTTCAGAAATTTTAGCAGAGCCTCCCCTGTAATTAGGCCTATCCACCTACCAGAGTAACACCAAAACAACTCCTAACAACACATCCACAACCCAATGAAACACCGCAATGTATATATCAATAATACTAATCTCTGCATTACAGGCATCACATTATCATAATGATATTTGGACATGAAACACATCATCTGTATGTCCATAACCACGTCTCTGACCATAATAGTTGTTCATAAATCACAACATTGCCAATTAACCTTATGTTAACAAACATCTCATTTCATACCTCCGCTTTACTCACAACGAGGCATGGAGATCTCATAATTACTTACCCGAATTAACGAGTCACATTTATCGCCACTTAGGCGCCCATATCATAGGATAAAACTCAACGTTTACAACACAAAAAATGGCTGAATATGAACAGAAAATATACAAGAATTATCAAATAAGCCTAACAGGCATGACTCCCATTTAAAATATAGTACAAAAATCTTAATTTCATAAAAGGAGAATTTTAAACACACAAACTTTTCACCACCAGGACCTTGTCCTTATATAACATCCACTGCAGCTTGTAGCTCGGTTAAAAATATTTCACATTATATAAAAATTTGAGGATCTCATCCTCAACTCTTGAATCACAAGTATTTGCACATTTTGCCAACTGAAATTTTTTATTTCCTCCTTTTTTTTCCAATAATTTCCGTCAAGGAAAATGACAACATATAATGAACCCTCATACTTATAAGGCATATAATTGACAATTGAAATTAATTATCCTGAAATCACATCAAAACCAACTATAGTAAGTAATAGAAAGTCACTTTTAGCCTTATAGATATTCTTAGTGACCAACACATAATGATAGGGATAGCTATCTCCATATAATAGCCCGGCGTGAGTATTTACATAAGTAGATTTCAGGATTACGAAGATCATTCATGAGTGGAGAATATTAAGAGGACTCACCTTAATTTTTAAAACCAAATCAAATTAAGGAAAAATATCCTTTTTATAACAATCAGAATTGTACATGTAATGACACCATCTGGTGTAGTGGCCTCAACCACACTATAGAAATTATATCAATGGGTCGGACATCCACCTCTTAGGCGCCATCTACATGTTCGTTCTCCATCTCTAACTTGTAGCGTATGTAGATTAGTAACTATAATGGAGTGTGTTGACTATGTGTTCTGATGAAATAGATTTCTCCCAAGTCTGGGATAATTTCTCATGATGTTTCTAGTATCACCACATTCATAACAACCCATCTTCAGTTCGGTTGCTCATACTGAGTCTGTGATAACTAGAATAACCATTTAAGGAATCCCATGCTAGTGGTGCATTAAAAGATAATTGTCCCATGAGAGTGCCCTGATTAACTGGAGCACTACGAGTATTCTGAAATTGTTTTCATTTCACTGCTGATACTGAAATGTAGAATTATTATGGACATAGGAAAATCGAAAGTCCCAACATCATCCCATACAAATCTCAGCTCTTACCCATATACAAGTTTCTGAGAACTTTTGAATACCACATAAATACATCTCATGCCAAATCTGATATGACACATGACCTACAATTTGATCGTTGACAGTGGAATCCCTTCACTTGGTGCAAGGACAAAAGATACATCCTAATTCTCCACAATACTAACCTTTATCACTCGTATGTCACCATCATAAGACACCTCAAGCCATTTGTTTGGCACATGTCCTTCTTAGGACAGTTAAACTTACTCCCTCTAGCATCTTGGTTGCTAGTTGTACCCTTCGCTAATTAAATATCTCATACGAACCACATAGTCTCTATTACCACCAACTGTCTTCATATCTACATCCACCTCGTGACTTTACCATTACTGCGACGATTAGGCAATTAAGTAAACCTTCTTAAGACCGTACTTATCAACCAGATATCAGAACCTATTGCACCTTCATGTGCACAATTGAATGATCTCTTAATACTTCTGCATTATCGAAATAGATGACACGCGGTAACAACGGTTGAGAAATATTTTGGCTCCCTTATAATCTTTCTGTAGCATCACGAACCGTCGGCACAAAATTGATACCGAGTGCGCAATTTCAATACACGAGTGGATGCAAAAAGAACATATGAAATAGGCTCCAAACTGAATAAATTACGCACGATAACGAATGAAATGAAGTGGAATTTTCCTAACGGTTACATAGCCTCTCGTAGATAAGTACAGACGTCTCTGTACCGATCAGCGAGACTCTAATAAACCGGCCTGTATTCCATGACTCCTATGAACCTAGAGCTCTGGTACCAACTTGTCATGACCCCAGTTCGCCCTCCGTGAACATGTCGTGATGGCACCTAGTTCCTACGACTAGGTAAGCCTAAAAATGCAGAATTTACACAACTTGCGGAAAAATAAACTAACTTGCGGGAAAATAACTAACTTGCGGAAGCAAACAACTAAATAAATCTTACTGCCAAGAGAAAACTGTGTATAAATGCCACTTGGCATAATACAACCCATAGCACGAAATCTAAAACAAACTCCCAAAACCTGGAAACTCACAGGAAACACAGGCTATTAGAAATGAAATACACTGCTCTAACTCCAGAATGTCTACACAACCGAAAGAAAGGAAAGTCATATACTAAAGCTGGAATAAGATAGAGACTTCTGGTCTGCGGACGTGGCAGATATACCTCAAAGTCTCTGCTATATTTCTCCGTCGCGAGGATAGTGTGCCTGGGTGGAGGTACCTGGAGCTGCACATGAAAAACATGCGCAGAAGAGGCATGAGTACACCACAACGGTACTCAGTAAGTGCCAAGCCTAACCTCGGTTGGGTAGTGACGAGGAAGGTCAGGGCCCTACTGAGATAAAATATAATAATAAGGTTGACAACAGTATGAAATAAATTGAAATAATGAGATACGACTATTGAGTAAATCGTATTACACAAACAACAACTAAAACGTAGAAAATAAGATAACACAAAGTAAACAGCTCAATACCAACACCAATAATGAGGATCTCCCAGGATACCATCCTGTAGTCCATTTTATCAATCTGTCCGAGGAGCTCCCGGGATACCGTCCCGTAGTCCACCGTATGAATATATCTGAAGGATCTCCCGGGATACCGTCCCGTAGTCCAACTATCAATGTGCAGGGGAATCTACCGGGAATCTAACCCGTAGTCCCAAAATAAATGTGTAGGGGGATCTACCGGGAATCTAAACCGTAGTCCCAAAATAAATGTGCAGGGGGGTCTACTGGGAATCTAACCCACAGTCCCAAAGTAAACAAACAAGGGGGGAGCTACCGGAATCCTACATCCGTAGTCCCAATGTAAATACGCAACCAAAATCAGAGAAATATTCAGAAATTGAAGTGCAACAACACAAGGTAACAAATAATTCTAGCCTAACATGCTTCACGAAATTACAATTAAGGCAAATTAAGCAAATAGGCAATTTGGATCAACTAATCATGCTTTTCTATACTAGACAGACTACAATAGCAAGTATAATAAAGCAATTACGGAAGAAACTCAGTTCAAGTATTATAAGTAAAAATTCGGGTTTTCAACAATTAGCTCAGGTATGCGCTCGTCACTTCACATACAGGGTATCCAATTACCAAATATTATATCCTAAGGGACAAAGTCCCTCACACAAGGTTAGACAAGCCACTTACCTCGAACAAGTGCAAGTCAACCCGAAGCCACGCTTTTACCACGAGTATCCGAATCCAAATGGCTCAAATTATTGTAAATAAAAATCCAAGTAATTAATTCTACAATTAAATTCTAAGCTAATACGTGAAATTATGTAAAATGATCAAAATGCCTCTCGGGCCCTACGTCTCGGAACCGGGTAAAATTTATATTTCCAGAAACCTCTCACTGTCAAGAGAAAATATGTATAAGTGCCACTTGGCATAATACAATCCATATCACGTAATCCAGAAGAAACAACACCCAAAACTCGGAAACTCACAGGAAACACAGGCTAATAGAAATGAAATACGATGCTCTAACTCCAGAATGTCTACACAACCGAAAGAAAGGAAAGTCATATACTAAAGCTGGAATAAGATAGAGACTTCTGGTCTGCGGACGTGGCAGATATACCTCAAAGTCTCTGCTATATTTCTCCGTCGCGAGGATAGTGTGCCTGGGTGGAGGTACCTGGAGCTGCACATGAAAAACATGCGCAGAAGAGGCATGAGTACACCACAACGTTACTCAGTAAGTGTCAAGCCAAACCTCGGTTGGGTAGTGACGAGGAAGGTCAGGGCCCTACTGAGATAAAATATAATAATAAGGTTGACAACAATATGAAATAAGCAGAAATAATGATATACACCTATGAAATAAATCGGATTAACTACAAAATAAATTGGATTACACAAACAACAATTAGCACACAGAAAATAAGATAACACAGAGTAAACAGCTCAATTTAAATGCCAATAATGAGGATCTCCCAAGATACTGTCCTGTAGTCCATTTTATCAATCTGTACGATGAGCTCCCGGGATACCGTCCCGTAGTCCACCGTATGAATATATTTGAAGGATTTCCCGGGATACCGTCCCGTAGTCCAACTATCAATGTGCAGGGGGATCTAAAGGGAATCTAACCCGTAGTCCCAAAATAAATATGCTGGGGGATCTATCGGAAATCGAACCCGCAATCCCAAAGTAAACAAACAAGGGGGGAAGCTACCGGAATCCCACATCCGTAGTCCCAATGTAAATACACAACCAAAATCAGAGAAATATTCAGAAATTGAAGTTCAACAATACAAAGCAACAAATAATTCTGGCCTAACATGCTCCACGTAATTACAATTAAGGCAGATTAAGCAAATAAGCAATTTGGATCAACTAACATGCTTTTCTATACTAGCATATGCTATAATAGCAAGTAGAATAAAGCAATTACGAAAGAAACTCAGTTCAAGTAATTTAAGAAAAATTCTGGTTTTCAAAAATTAGCTAAAGTACGCGTTCATCACCTCACGTACAAGGCATTCAATTACCAAATTTTATATCCTAAGGGATAAAGTCCCCCACACAAGGTTAGACAAGCCACTTACCTCAAACAAGTGCAAGTCAACCTGAAACCACGCTTTTGCCACGAGTATCCGACTCCAAATGGTTCAAATCTATTCAATTAAATTCCATAATGTAAATAATAATTCAAATAATTGATTCTACAATTAAATTCTAAGCTAATACGCGAAATTATGTAAAATAACTAAAATGCCCCTCAGGCCCCACATCTCGGAACTGGGTAAAATTTATATTTCCAGAAACCTCCCACTCTCACGAGTGTAACCATACCAAAATTATACAATTCTCATATCATTTCGACCCTCAAATCAGCGATTCTATCCAAAAGGGTATTCTACACTTTTCCAACAAAATTCACGGATTTAATGCCAAAACTTATAATAGATTCGAGTTGTATAACCAAAATTAAGTTAAGAACACTTATCCCCTTTTTTTCTCTAAAAATCTCCCAAAAATCGCCTCTCCCCGAGCTCCAAATCATCAAAAATGGAAAAATGGGACGAAGTCCTATTTTTAGAACTTAACATTCTATCCAGAAATTTTCTTCTTCGCGAACACGATGCCCTGTCGCGAACGCGAAGAACAAAATGTTCAAGTTCAAAAATCCTTCTTCGCGAACGCAATGCCTTGTCGCGAACGCGAAGAACAAAATGTCCGAGTTCAAAAATCCTTCTTAGCGAACGCGACACCTTGTCGCGAACGCGAAGAACAAAGTTTTCCCAAAACTATTTTCCAATTTCTCGGATAGCCTCTAGTAAAATGGCAATAACATTTGCTTTACATGTCCAAATGACTATTATAATATGTTTCTGAAAACCAGATTCAAAGATCTACAACTTTCATGTTTTAATCATGTCCAAATTCATTGTAGTTTGAGATATATTAGCCTCCGAAGTAGGACCTGTGCGACAGAATTTCTCCTTCTTCGCGAACGCGAGGCACTGTTCGCGAACGCGAAGAACAAAGTCCCCGATGAAAAATCCTTCTCCGCAAACGCGAAGAACAAATTCTCAGAAGCCAAATTCTTCTTCGTGAATGCGAGAGGACCCTTGCGGACAGAAGAACAACACCAGATACCAGATACCATCTATTGCAAAACAGCCCAAAATGATCTGTTAACCATCCAAAACTCACCCGAGGCCTTCGGGACCTCAACCAAACCTACAGACATATCCCATAACATCATTAAAACTTGTTCAAATCCTTAAACCACCTAAAACAACGCCAAAACCATCAAATTACATCAAATTCAAGTCTAAGTTCTTCTAAAACTTCCAAAACACGCATTCGATCAAAAACCCAACCAAAACACGTCCGAATAACCTGAAATTTTGTACACATATCCCAAATCACCTAACGAAGCTACAGCAACCCTCGAAATTCCGTTCCGACCCTCGGATAAAAATCTCACCTATCAACCCGGAAATCGTCAAAATACTAACTTCGCCAATTCAAGCCTAAATTAGCAACGGACTTCTAAAATACATTCCGAACACGCTCCCAACCTTGAAATCACCTAACAGAGCTAATGGAACCGTCGGATTTCCATTCCGAGGCCGTCTTCACACTACTCCGACTACGGACCATTTTCCAACACTTAAGCTCTCATTTAGGGACGAAGTGTCCCAAAACTCAACACCGAGCGTCCCGGCAAACCAAAATAGCAAAAATGAAGTTAGGGAAAATAGTAAATAGGGGGTCGGGGCATAAATTCTAAAAACGACCGGCCGGGTCGTTACATCCTCTCACACTTAAACATTCGTTCGTCCTCGAACGAGCATAAAGGACATACCTGAAGTAGTGAAAAGATGAGGGTATCGGTTACGCATATCCCGCTCGGCCTCCCAAGTCGCCTCCTCGGCCGGCTAACCCCGCCATTGAACCTTTACTAAAGCAATGCTCTTTGACCTCAACTTTCTGATCTGTCTATCCGATATAGCCATTGGCTCCTCAATATAAGATAAATCGTTGTCCAACTGGACTGAGCTGAAATCCAACTTGTGCGACGAGTCCCCGTGATATTTTCAGAGCATCGAAGCATGAAATACCGGATGAACTCCTTCCAAGTTGGGAGGTAAAGTAAGTTCATAAGCAACCTCCCCAACACTCTTCAATATCTCAAAAGGGCCAATAAACCTTAGACTCAACTCCCCTTTCCTTCCCAAATCTCATAATGCCCTTCATAGGTGAAACACGAATTAGAACCTTCTCTCTAACCATATCGGAACCATCACTAACTTTCCGGTCCGCATAACTCTTCTGTCTAGACGAGGGTATACAAAGTCTATCCTGAATCACTTTAAACTTTTCCAAAGCATCTTGAACCAAGTTTGTGCCCAATAATCTAACCTCACCCGACTCGAACCAACCCACCGGGTCTCTGGTGCTCATAATTAACCTACGCATAGTTGGGGCACCGAGCTACAAATCCGACTAGGCTCTGAAAGATCCAACCTCACAACTGGATGTCAAATGCCTTAACATCCATCGCCTTAGGCCTCTTGATGCTGGTAGGTAAGCCAAACTTCCCAAACTCTCTGTTTGGCGACTCAAAGCATCGGCCACTATATTAGCTTTGCCCGGGTGATACAGGATAGTGATGTCATAATCCTTACCGCAACTCTAACCACCTCCTGTGGCACAAATTTAGATCCTTTTGCTTGGACAAGCGCTGCAAACTCCGATGGTCAGTATAAATCTCACAAGGCACACCGTACAAATAATGACACCAGATTTTCAAGGCATGAACAATAGCAGCTAACTCAAGGTCGTAGATAGGGTAATTCTTTTCATGTATCTTCAACTGTATGAAGCGTAGGCAATCACCCTACCGTCCTGCCTAAAACATCGCTCCAAGGCCAACCCGTAAAGCATTACAATATACTGTATAAGACCCCGAACCAATAGGCAATATCAAAATTGGTGTCGTAGTCAAAGCTGTCTTGAGCTTCTGAAAGCTCGCCTCACACTCTTCTGTCCACTGAAATGGAGCACCCTTCTGGGTCAATCTAGTCATAGGAGCTGCAATCGATGAAAACCCCTCCACAAAACTATGGTAGTAACCCGCCAAGCCGAGGAAACTACGAATATCTATAGCTGAGGAGGGTGTAGGCCAACTCTACACTGACTCTATCTTCTTCGGATCCACCCGAATACCCTCACTTGATACCACGTGACCTAAGAACGCCACAGAATTCAACCAGAACTCACATTTTGAAAACTTTGCATATAATTTCTTTTCTCTCAGAGTCTGAAGCACTATCCTCAGGTGCTGCTCATGACCTTCCCGACTCTGGGAATACACCAAAATGTCATCAATAAAGACAATAAAAAAGAGTAAAGATATTGCCGAAATACACTGTGCATCAAATGCACAAAAATTGTTGGGGCATTGGTCAGCCCAAATGACATACATGGAACTCGTAATGACCATACCGAGTCCTAAAAGCAGTCTTCGGGATGTCTGGCTCCCGAATCTTTAACTGCTGGTAACCCGAACGCAAATCAATTTTTTTGAAAACACCTGTGCGCCCTGAAGCTGGTCAAATAGATCATCAATGTGAGGCAAAGGATAATGGTTCTTCACTGTAGCCTTATTCAACTGGCGGTAATCAATACACATACGCATAGAACCATCCTTTTTCTTCACAAACAAGACAGGGGCAGCCTAAGGTGATACACTAGGCCGAATAAAACCCTTATCAAGCAAATTCCGGTAACCGATCCTTCAATTTAACTTAATGTTTCACCTCATCCTTAGTCCACAACCTTAGGACAGGATCCAAACTTCAAAATCTGCCATTCGTCATAGGGTCCGAATTCCACATCATCATACTGCATTAGTCTTATTTCAACACACTTAAACTTTTAATAGTGCTTAAATACTTCGAACGTGTTTTCTTCAGGATGTTACATTCTCCCACACTTAGGGTCATTCGTCCTCAAAGGCACAACGTAACTTACCTCTTTCTTCGCACATCTTAATGTCTCAAATTTTTCTAACTCCCAAATTTTTCAGAAATTTTGGCAGAGCCTCCCCTGTAATTAGGCCTATCCACCTACCAGAGTAACACCAAAGCAACTCCTAACAACACATCCACAAACCAATGAAACACCGCAATGTATATATCAATAATACTAATCTCTGCATTATAGGCATCACATTATCATAATGATATTTTGACATGAAACACATCATCTGTATGTCCATAACCACGTCTCTGACCATAATAGTTGTTCATAAATCATAACATTGCCAATTAACCTTATATTAATAAACATCTCATTTCATACCTCTGCTTTACTCACAACGAGGCATGGAGATCTCATAATTACTTACCCGAATTAACGAGTCACATTTATCGCCACCTAGGCGCCCATATCATAGGCTAAAACTCAACGTTTACAACACAAAAAAATGGCTGAATATGAACATAAAATAGACAAGAATTATCAAATAAGCCTAACAGGCATGAATACCATTTAAAATATAGTACAAAAATTTTAATTTCATAAAAGGAGAATTTTAAACACATAAACTTTTCACCACCAGGACCTTGTCCTTATATAACATCCACCGCAACTTGTAGCTCGGTTAAAAATATTTCACATTATATAAATATTTGTGGATCTCATCCTCAACTCTTGAATCACAAGTATTTCCACATTGTGCCAACTGAAAGTTTTCATTTCCTTTCTTCTTCTTTTTTCCAATAATTTCCGTCAAGGAAAATGACAACATATAATGAACCCTCATACCAATAAGGCATATAATTGACAATTGAAATTAATTATCCTGAAATCACATCAAAACCCTCTATAGTAAGTAATAGAAAGTCACTTTTAGCCTCATAGATATTCTTAGTGACCAACACATAATGATAGGGATAACTATCTCCATATAATAGCCCAGCGTGAGTATTTACATAAGTAGATTTCAGGATTACGAAGCTTATTCATGAGTGGAGCATATTAAGAGGACTCGCCTCAATTTTCAAAACCAAATAAAATTAAGGAAAAATATCCTTTTTATAACAATAAGAATTGTACATGTAATGAAACCATCTGGTGTAGTGGCCTCAGCCACACTATAGCAATTATATCAATGGGTCGTACATCCACCTCTTAGGCGCCATCTACCCGTTCGTGCTCCATCTCTAAGTTGTAGCGTATGTAGATTAGTAACTATAATGGAGTGTGTTGACTGTGTGTTCTGATGAAATAGATTTATTCCAAGTCTGGAATAATTTCTCATGATGTTTCTAGTATCACCACATTTATAACAACCCATCTGCAGTTTGGCTGCTCATGCTGAGTCTATGATAACTAGAATAACCATTTAAGGAATCCCATGCTAGTGATGCATTAAAAGATAATTGTCCCATCAGAGTGCCCTGATTAACTGGAGCACTGCGAGTATTCTGAAATTGTTTTCATTTCCCTGCTGATACTGAAATGTAGAATTATTATGGACATAGGAACATCGAAAGTCCCAACATCATCCCATGCAAATCTCAGCTCTTACTCATATACAAGTTTCAGAGAACTTTTGAATACCACATAAATACATCTCATGCCAAATCTGATATGACACATGACCCACAATTTGATCGTTGATAGTTGACTCCCTTCACTTGGTGCAAGGCCATAAGATACATCCTGATGCTCCACAATACTAACCCTTATCACTCGTATGTCATCATCATAAGACACCTCAAGCCATTTGTTTGGCACATGTCCTTCTTAGGATAGTTAAACTTACTCCCTCCAGCATCTCGGTTGCTAGTTGTACCCTTTGCTAAATAAATATCTCATACGAACCACATAGTCTCTACTACCACCAACTGTCTTCATATCTACATCCACCTCGTGACTCTACCATTACTGTGACGATTAGGCAATTAACTTAACCTTCTTAAGACTGTACTTATCAACCAGATGTCAGAACCTATTGCACCCCCCTGTGCACAATTGAATGATCTCTCAATACCTCTGCGTTATCGATATGGATGACACGCGGTAACAACGGTTGAGCAAATTCTTGGCTGCCTTATAATCTTTCTGTAGCATCACGAACCGTCGGCGCAAAATTGATACCGAGCGCGCAATTTTAATACACGAGTGGATGCAAAAAGAACATGTGAAATAGGATCCAAACTGAATAAATGACGCACGATAAGGAATGAAATGAAGTGAAATTTTCCTAACGGTTACATAGCCTCCCGTAGATAAGTACAGACGTCTCTGTACCGATCAGGGAGACTCTAATAAACCGGCCTGTGTTCCGTGACTCCTATGAACCTAGAGCTCTGATACCAACTTGTCACGACCCCAGTTCGCCCTCCGTGAACATGTCGTGATGGCACCTAGTTCTTAAGACTAGGTAAGCCCAAAAATGCGAAATTTACACAACTTGCAGAAAAATAAACTAACTTGCGGGAAAATAACTAACTTGCGGAAGCAAACAACTGAATAAATCTTACTGCCAAGAGAAAACTGTGTATAAATGCCACTTGGCATAATACAACCCATATCACGAAATCTAAAACAAACTCCCAAAACTCGAAAACTCACATGAAACACAGGCTATTAGAAATGAAATACACTGCTCTAACTCCAGAATGTCTACACAACCGAAAGAAAGGAAAGTCATATACTAAAGCTGGAATAAGATAGAGACTTCTGGTCTGCGGACGTGGCAGATATACCTCAAAGTCTCTGCTATATTTCTTCGTCGCGAGGATAGTGCGCCTGGTGGAGGTACCTGGAGCTGCACATGAAAAACATGCGCAGAAGATGCATGAGTACACCACAACGTTACTCAGTAAGTGCCAAGCCTAACCTCGGTTAGGTAGTGACAAGGAAGGTCAGGGCCCTACTGAGATAAAATATAATAATAAGTCTAACAACAGTATGAAATAAGCAGAAATAATGATATACAACTATGAAATAAATCGGATTAACTACGAAATAAATCAGATTACACAAAAACAATTAGCACACAGAAAATTAGATAACACAGAGTAAACAGCTCAATTTAAATGAAAATAATAAGGATCTCCCAAGATACCGTCTTGTAGTCCATTTTATCAATATGTACGAGGAGTTCCCGGGATACCGTCTCGTAGTCCACCGTATGAATATATCTGAAGGATTTCCCGGGATACCGTCCCGTAGTCCAACTATCAATGTGCAGGGGGATCTACCGGGAATCTAACCCATAGTCCCAAAATAAATGTGCTGGGGGATCTATCAGTAATCGAACCTGCAGTCCCAAAGTAAACAAACAACGGGGGAACTACCAGAATCCCACATCCGTAGTCCCAATGTAAATACACAACCAAAATCAGAGAAATATTCAGAAATTGAAGTTCAACAATACAAAGCAACAAATAATTCTGGCCTAACATGCTCCACGTAATTACAATGAAGGCAAATTAAGCAAATAAGCAATTTGGATCAACTAACATGCTTTTCTATACTAAATACATGCTATAATAGCAAGTAGAATAAAGCAATTATGAAAGAAACTCAGTTCATGTAATTTAAGAAAGATTCGGCTTTTCAACAATTATCTCAAGTGCGTGCTTGTAACCTCACGTAAAAGGCATTCAATTACCAAAATTTTTATCCTAAGCGACAAAGTCCCCCACACAAGGTTAGACAAGTCACTTACCTCGAACAAGTGCAAGTCAACCCGAAACCACGCTTTTGCCACGAGTATCCGACTACAAATGGCTCAAATCTATTCAATTAAATTACATATTATAAATAATAATTCAAGTAATTGATTCTACAATTAAATTCTAAGCTAATACGCAAAATTATATAAAATGACCAAAATGCCCCTCGGGCCCCACGTCTCGGAACCGGGTAAAATTTATATTTCCAGAAATCTCGCACTCTCACGAGTGTAACCATACCAAAATTATACAATTCTCATATCATTTCGACCCTCAATTCAGTGATTCTATCCAAGAGGGGTTTCTACACTTTTCCAACAAAATTTACGGATTTAATGCCAAAACTTGTAATAGATTCGAGTTGTATAACCAAAATTAAGTTAAGAACACTTACCCCGTTGTTCTCTCTAAAAATCTCCCAAAAATCGCCTCTCCCCGAGCTCCAAATCGTCAAAAATGGAAAAATGGGACGAAGTTCTATTTTCAAAACTTAACATTCTGTCCAGAAATTTTCTTTTTCGTGAACGCGATGCCCTGTGGCGAACGCGAAGAAAAAAATGTTCAAGTTCAAAAATCCTTCTTCGCGAACACGAAGAACAAAATGTCCTAGTTCAAAAATCCTTCTTCGTGAACGTGACACCTTGTCGTGAACGCGAAGAACAAAGTTTTCCCAAATTTATTTTCCAACCTCTAGATTCAAATAGCTACAACTTACGTTTTTGAATCATTTCCAAATTCATTGTAGTTTAAGAGATATTAGCCTCCGACGTAGGACCTGTGCAACAGAATTTTTCCTTCTTCGCGAACGCGAAGAACAAAGTCCCAGATGAAAAATCCTTCTTCGCGAACGCGAAGAACAAATTCTCAGAAGCCAAATTCTTCTTCGTGAACGCGAGAGGACCCTCACGGACGCGAAGAACAACACCTGATACCAGATACCAGCTATTGCAAAACAGTCCAAAATGATCCGTTAACAATCCAAAACTCACCCGAGGCCCTCGGGACCTCAACCAAACCTACAGACATATCCCATAACATCATTCCAACTTGTTCAAATCCTTAAACCACCTAAAACAACGCCAAAACCATCAAATTACATCGAATTCAAGCCTAAGTTCTTCTAAAACTTCCAAAACACGCATTCGATAAAAAACCCAACCAAAACACGTCCGAATAACCTGAAATTTTGCACACATATCCCAAATCACCTAATGAAGCTACAGCAAATCTCAGAATTTCGTTCTGACCCTCGGATCAAAATCTCACCTATCAACCCGGAAATCGCCAAAATACTAACTTCGCCACTTCAAGCCTAAATTAGCTACGGACTTCTAAAATACATTCCGAACACGCCCCCAATGTTAAAATCACCTAACGGAGCTAATGGAACTATCAGATTTCTATTCCGAGACCGTCTTCACACTACTCCGACTAAGTGTCCCAAAATTCTCCAAAACTCAACACCGAGCGTCCCGGCAAACCAAAATAGCAAAAATAAACTTAGGAAAAACAGTAAATAAGGGGTCGGGGCATAAATTCTAAAAATGACCGGCCGGGTCGTTACAGCCACAGAGGTTAATTTTAGAAAAATAACACAATCATGTCTTGCATGTGTCCAGTAGGGAGAGTTATTGTCTTACATTTTGTTGGTTTAAAGTTTTTTCATACAGGTGTGGATCTACTTACCGGAGTTTGAGCATGACAGACACCCCGAGACCATCCAATCATGATCATTCAGGAGTTGCTTAAGGAGATTTTCTTTTTATGTTTTGAGTTTGTTTTTCTTTTTATGTTGTCTTACCTTCTAGTTTTGTACAGTAATGTCGAGCCTTTTGTTATTGTACTTTCTATTTTGTATTTGATAAAGTGTGTTATAAATCAAAAAATTCAAAAAAAGAAGAAGATATTTTGCACTGGTATATTTCTGTAAGAAGTTTTCTTTAGAACGCTAATTCTAGAAACTAAAAAACAATTCCTTTGAGGTGGTTTTTCCTTTAGGCAATTAATATCAAAATAAAATTTTCTTTTATATTTTCTTTAGTATATTAAGACTAAAAATTCAAAAAAAAAAAAGAATTTCTTTGAAGTACCTCTTTAAAAGTGTTTAAGATGTTAGTTCCAAAAATCCAAAAAGATTTTCTTTTGAGGTTCTTCTTTGGCAAATTAATAAAAAAATGAAAAAAAATCTTTTTATTTCTACTAGAATGTTAGGATATTGTACATAGAAGAAAGAAAAAAAACAGCATATTTTATTTTTGATTTATTTCAGAGTTTCTCCCTTAGGTAATCAAGTTAAAATCCAATTTTTTTTCTTTTATTTTACTGCTTGTTTCGAAATCTTGCGTCAAATGAAAATTCAAAATATTTTTTTTTGTAGATTTCCTTCCTAAAAAAAGAATCAAAAATATTTTTCTCTTTTAGGCTTTTTCCTTAATAANCATTCTTTGAATAAAATGAAACACGAATGCAACCAAAGGACACAAGGTCGTTGAATCAGCGACATTAAGACTTAAGAGGAGCAAATATGTGCACAAATTAACAATCATTATGTTTAAAAACAAAACCAAATATTCACATAACTAACAAACAAAAACAAACAACACATTAAGAAATGGGTGTAAGAAATAGACCTTGTATTGAATGGATCTATTAAAATTGCTGCTACTCCACAATTAATCCAAAAGCAGCGATAGTAATCCCAAACGTAACTCGAATCAACAAGGATCTAAGATCGGACAACTGGACGTTGATTGGAACCTCATCGGCGACCTCGTCGGACGACACTCAAAGACGGAACTTAATAAACCTCTAGCTCGCTGGAAAGCTGGAAAAAGACGATGTAAATGGGGTTGGTGTAGCTGTTCGTTTGGAAGCTAGTTTCAGGTTGGTCGTCGAGATGGTCGTTCATGGACAAGTTGACTGGTGCGGTGAGGGACGGGCAGCGGTGAGGTTTTTCTGGTTAGGGTTTTGTTGTGGTTTGTTGATGACGGAGATGGCATGAAATAACGCTGGTCATTGTTGGGTTGACGAAGAAGGTGGAGGAGTGAGTCTGTTCGACGGGAGCTAACTCGTTTCAGTTGTAGGGTGGCCGTTTAAGACGTGAAGGTTGTTGTTGGTTCGGGACGTGAAGTTTAGGGTGGTAGACTGGGTGAGGCTGGTGGCGTTGTGGTAAGGGAGGAGGCTGTGGCAAATCGGCTGAAGCGCTGGTGGTCGTCGTTAGGAGTTCGCTGGTCTTTTGGCGAAGAAGACCACTGATCAGAATGAGGCTGAAGAAGATGAACAATCTATATGTGAATATTCATGGTCCTTTTTTTTTGCTGAAGAAGATGAACCATCTATATCTTTATGCGTGAGTCTGTTAAAAACGTGTAGCTTCCCCCTTTTTTATATTGTGTATTGTGTGTATTTAGAATGATGGAGTGGANTATATATATATATATATATATATATATATATATATATATGCTCGTTAAGCTTGAGTTTGGAATAGGTTATTATAGGACATTAAGTCTAGAAAATTCTTTATTTTCTCTTTTCTAATCAGAATAGTCATGAAGGTTAAAAAAAGAAAAAATAAAATGTCAGTTTGTTTACTTTATTCCCGTTCTCCCGAACTACGCAAAGATCTGATTCATGCGCCGTCATGATACGTAGGTAACCTACATAGGATTCGATCGAATTATTTTTTTTATTATTATTAAAAGAAGTATAAAAAAAGGGTGAAATTATGGGACGTGAGAAATGAGAGGAAAGAAAAGAATGATAATTAGAAAAAAAAGTAGGAAGAAAAATGATCGAGCAAGTACTAGAAAAGAAAAGAAAAGAGAGGATTGAAATGAATAAATTGGGATGATGCCAAGTGACCTTGTGACCCTCGAAGTCATTCTTCAACCGTTAATTGTGGCTAGGTGCATTGCACGTAATGTGATATTTTTAGCTGTTAAATGCCCAAACACTAACATGATGACTTCATTTTGTTCCTTTTTGTTCTCCTCATTATAGCAGAAGGTTGGTTGGTTTGTGGTTCTTAAGGTAACTCGTCCATACAACACAAGGTCAAAGGGCAAGGTAGCCATGGCTAACAAAAACTTGGGCAAAAGAATTATTGACCCTGATTCATTCCATCCCTCAAAACTCCCAATTTGTCCCCTGAACAAACCATTCAAATTGTTCTCTTTCTCACTAACCCCACCATTTTCATTCTCTCTCTTCAAATTCCTAGTAACCTCACTAACATCCAATGTCCAATTCATATCCCCATTTACAAACAACTCTCCACTTGAATCAGTCCCAACAGCTAGAGGAAAATCAGAACAAGTCCCATAAGCCGTTGATGCTCCAACATAGCAACAACGGCGTGGGCGATGGGTCCCGCTCAGATCACTGCTCCTTCGTGAAACAGAACGGGACCCACGCCGCCTCCTTTTACCGGCTATCAAATAGAGATTATTCTTATTTTTCTCCCGTTTGTTAGTTAATAAAGGGCGATCATCGTCAAATAAGCTCAATTTTGACATGTCTAGGATTTCAATCGGGATCGAAATAGCTCGATCCGCTCTACATTGGTGCTTAGTCTGTAGTGTCGAGTAAGGTTTAGGTGAATCGGAGGAATCTAGGGTTTTGGGATTAGGGTTTGGGAGCTGAAATGGCTTCCATGAATAAAGGTGATACTTACAGGATTCAGTAGCTTGACGTGAATCTAGGGGTTTTGGTGACATTGCAGCTTCAAGAACACACACTACACATATATCACACACTACATACAGTCTATGTGTAATTTGATTATCGCACTTTCTTTAGAAATGTATACTTCGAGTCAACTGGTACTCACCTCGACTAATCATGTACAACAATTTATATAACTCCCTATGCCCTTAATCATGTACAATAGCTAAATAAATGAATATGGATTGTTGAAGAACAAGAGAGAAGATTTGGGTATTTTGGTTGAATTGGTGGAAGAGTGGATATTTGTGGAGTAGACAATTTGGTATCAATTTTCAAGAAGCATCTATGGATATTTGGTTTGTTGTCTTTATTATATTCGCTCAACCAAAATCACCAAAAGATCCCCGCTTTTTTATTTAAGTTTCAGCCACTAGTTTTCTAGTCTACAAGTAGGAGGCATGACACGTGGCAATATTTTACTTCTTGTAGTTTTTAATTTTTATGTACATCGTGTAAATAATCTTTACATAATTAAATCACGTATAAAATGTAAAAAAATTTAACAAATGTTAATAAGTAATACTAGTAACTTAATAAATATGGTAGCTAATTTGTTATAGTATATTAAACTAATAGTACAGATATATATCTTTGGATTTAAGGATATTTGGGTTGTTGTTTTATTTACAGTCTCTCAATGAAAATCACAGAAAAAGATTCCTGGTTCATTATTTCAGCCACTAGTTCTCTACTCAAGTAGGAGATAAGACACATGGCAATATGTTGGTTTATCTAAGTTTCGTGGTTGAGTTATATCCGGTGGCGGATCTAGAATTTTTGTCACGACCCAAAAATCCATCCGAATGAGTCGTGATGGAACCTAGTCTCTAAACTAGGTAAGCCTAACATTAACTGAAATAACATTACTATTTATTAATTTAAAATGAAATTTCTCTAAGCAATTTACCATTCCCAAAACCGGTAGTACAAGTCATAAGCTCTATAGAGTTGTTCGCTACCATTTCTAAATACAACCGTAAGAAAATAAGTATAATAGTGAGAATATAAAATAAGAAGGTGACTCTGAAGCCTGCGAACATTGCAGTATTTTTACCTTGAGTCTCCACCGCAACAAATAGCTACTATCGATCAAATACCTGGATCTGTACACAAAAAAATATACAGAAGTGTAGTACAGCACAACCGACCCCATGTGCTGGTAAGTGCCTAGCCTAACCTCGACAAAGTAGTGACGAGGCTAGGACTAGACTACCAAATAAACATGTGTAAGATAGCGTGAAAAATAATAGGAAGCAGATAACAATGATGGCAACAATGATCAACTAGTGATATAAATAGCAGGCAACAAGGACAACATAATTGTTTTTCAACAAACAATAAAACAAGTACAATCAATTAATGAAGTCCTTAAGATATAAGTCTTTCGCCTTTAAATCCTTCAAGTAATAATCTCTGAGATAATATGCTTTTCAATGAATATATATATTTCGAATATATTTCCTTCAAATAAATATCTTTCAAATAAGTATCTTTCGAATATAATTCTTTCGAGTAAAGGTCACCTTGTGACGCCTCATTTCATAATCATAATAATATAGGCCTCGACCCACTTTCATATTTTACGGCATCTCGTGGTCATATTTATATTACAACCACACGGACAACTCACGTGCCATTAAATAAAACAATAATAATTTCCCCCAGCACCTCGAGCCTATATCATAATCTGTTATTAGGACAACTCGCGTGCCATTAAATAAAACCATAATATTTTCCCCCAGCACCTCGAGCCTATATCATAATCTGTCATTAATAAAAATCATCATATTTTTCCCCGCACCTTGTGCCCACATGTTTCTGTCTCACATTTCGCAACGACATTCTCATGTTACTCAACTCATAGGGTCCATAACCCATACAATTAAGAATGTTCAAAGAAGACTCATTCACTTAACATAAACCCAAATAGGAAATCAACAAGAAAAGACGAAGTTATTTTAGAAATTATTTGATAACCCTTTTCAATTGAAGTACAGTATCGAATGAATTATTACCTTTAATACGAGAAATCAATAAATCGAACCACTATCAAGAATAAGGAAAACAAAGATAGATTTCGATTCCTTTTCACATCTTGTTGCAGGCGTGCAACCCGATCCCATTTCCTGTATCTCGTGGTAGGCGTACCACCCGCTCCCATTTTATTATATCTTATGGTAGGCGTACCACCCTATCCTATTTTATTATATCTTGTGGTATGCGTACCACCCGCTCCCATTTTATTATATCTTGTGGTAGGCGTACCACACGATTCCATTTCATATATATAAGTGGTTGGTGTGCCCCACGATCCCCTTTCATAATATATAAGTGGTCGGCGTGCCACACGATCCCATTTCATAATATATAAGTGTTCGGCGTGCCACACGATCCCATTTCATAATATCTAAGTGGTCGGCGTGCCACACGATCCCATTTCATAATATATAAGTGTTTGGCATGCCACACGATCCCATTTCATAATATATAAGTGGTCGGCGTGCCACACGATCCCATTTCATAATATATAAGTGGT
>MU744735.1:30800-108270 GCA_026770625.1 Nicotiana glauca | reverse complement strand
TCTTTTTACGCTTATATACACATATATTCCTTTTAGCCGGAGTATGTTAAAGCGCCGTAAAAAAGAGGTGTGACATCTAGTTGAACTGATTTTAAGCCTATAGGCATGATCTCTATTATTAAAACCATTTTATACCCTATTGGAATGGTATCTAATTATGTGGTGGAAGTAAAGCAAACAATAACAAACACATTTGAATCAACCTGGATCCTATAGGTATGGTATCCACCCAGTTTACATGCAATATACATACTACCCTACCTTTTTCACTAAGCACCCCACTGTTTGTTTGCAAAAATTATTACAGACCAATGAATTGAATGAAAAAATACATAAGTAAACTGAACTTAATCTATAAGGAGCCTTCAGCAAGCCCAAATGATTTTCATGCCTCTAGTAGTCTCAAATGCCAAAGTGCCATAGCCAATTTCATGATCAGGTATGTCAAAGTTCCCAAAAGACCTCAAGGATCCCGGGCAGTGCTCACACCCAGACTTTCTCAAATAGTAACTGATAGAAAACCCATATAGAAAACCCAAGAGCCACATATAGAAAACCCAACATGATCACACAATATAGGGAGTAAACTGATACTCACAAACAGGCTGGTTAGGTATCAAATAACTAAGTAAATCATAGACATGCTAATCATGCATTGAACATGACAAAATTTAGACATGTTAGGCAAAGAAGTAAGCAGGAAGACATGTTGAATTCCTAGCCGATGAACTAGTGTAGGAATGAAACACATAGTGTTTGGATTTCAAAATTTAACTAGAGACATACCAGTTAAAGAAAAGAATGCAGAATATAAAGCAGGTGCATTTCCAATATCTAGCCTTGGCTTTTAGCATACTGGATCCGTAAGTATCACAATTAGCAGAGAAAAAAAGAGAGTTTTTAGAGTGTAAGTGTGCTTTTGTGAATTAATGTTCTTGTTTTGAAGTGATAATAGGAGAGTGCCTATATAGCAGTTCGAGGGTAGAGTAAATAATGTAAAAGAATTAGAAATCAGTTAATAAGGGCAATCAAAATCCAATCATATAAGGGGTTCAGAATAGACTCCTTTAATTAGGGGCGATTAGCCAAATGGTAACAACAGCATTTTAATTAAAGCAGAAGATCAAATCATACCAAATAAAGAATCAATAAGAATCTCAAAGTTATATGGGCAAGAAATTAAGGCAGAGATGACCAATTAATGTTGTAAACAAGGAAACAAAATAAAGTCAATACATACCAATCTTTAACGGAGTAATCAATCAGCATGAATTTCAAAGTAATACTGATTTCTAGAAAGAATATATATCAACTCCCATAAACAGACAATAAACTTAGTTGAAAAATTAGGTCAGAACCTTAATAAGGTTCAGTTAGAGAGAAAATCACGAAAGAGTAAGCAAGTATCACAAACAACGTAAATAAAGCAAGAAATAATAGTCAGGATGAACATAGACATGGAGGATCAGTAGAAAAGTTGAATCATGAATCTCAGTAGAGCATATTAGGGTAAGAAAACTACGAGACATTCAAATGGCTAAAGGAAAATCATAGGAGCCCAGGCAATAACAAATGCAGTACTTAAATAACTCAGAAACCAAACAAAAGAGTCGAAAAATTAGGGTTTTCAGTACAAGAGAGTTATGGTTTTAGAAAACATTCAAAATCAGTTCAAAATACAAGAGAAGCAGAAGATCAAGGACTTAAAAATCATCAAGCTTTTTGTAAATTTTTTTTCAGAAACCCTTGTTTAGAAAAACATAAAAATAACTTAAAAATCATGCGATTCTTGTAAAGAATATCAAGGTTATTGTAAAACTAATAAGAAATATGTGTAAATCATCTAAGATCTATACAGATCTAAGAGGTTCAGAAGAAATAAATTAGGGTTTTTAGGAGAACAACACAGAGGTGAAGAAACCTGCTTAGAAACCCATAGATCGTAGCCGATGTAGGACGATCTTACTCGGAATCACACTGGAACATGTGATAAAGGGGCCATAAATGTGAGTCAACTAGACTTGGTCCCTTGAGGACCCTGGATATGGCAAGACTAACGCGAGGGAGGCCATTAGAGGCCTGGGGGTTGTGAGAAATCATCGTAGATAGCCATAGGCGAGTGGTAGTGAGGTTGAATTAGGGTTAGGTTTGAGGGCGTTTGAGAGAAGAGAGGGGTTTCAGGGTGGCGCATTGTGGAAATGAAAGGGTTTGTGTGTGTGTGGGGGGGTTATTTGGTTTATTTTAGGATGGGTCGTTTGTGGCCGTTAATCATAGGCCGAGATTAAAAGGTTTTGGGGCCGGATCGGGCAGCTGGGTTTGGGCTGGGTAATTTAATTGGGATTGGGCTGGTAATTGGGTTGAAATAGGGCTGAAAAAGAAATTAAAAAAATAGGTCAGAATTGAAATAAAATAGGGCCAGATTTTAAATAACCCTTTTTAATAACTAAATAATTTATAAAAATAATAAAAAGAATTTCAAAAATATCTTTGTGTACTAAAATAATTTAAAATACTTATTTAACATTTAAAAATATAAATGAACATTTTAAGCATCAACAATGTAACTATGCACTAATATGGGCTATTATTGCAACGATGTGCAATTTAGCCTAAAAATATAAATATAATTACAAAAAATGCACTAAAAATACTTAAATACTATTTTGGCATAAACAATGAATTTAGATGACTAAATAATCACATAAGTAATTTGAAGGATAATTATTGAATATTTTATAAATAAAAGAGAGGAAATAAATTGATTTGGAGCTTTTTAAAATTATAGAAAAATTATAAAAATATTTACGCATGCTTATAACTGCATATGTGTTGTTCTTAAATATATATATATATATATATATGGAAAAAATTGGGTATCAACAACTAGGACTTGGTCACTAGTTTCCCCTTATAGTTATCTCTGTTAACCTCTCTAGTATGAGCATTGCCCTGGTTTCTTGAAGCTCTTGGGCATTCTGACACATTAGGGTCTTAGTTCTCTATGCTCTACTCTATTTTTATACTCACTAGGCGAATCACTTAATTCCTCGCTGCCTTATGCCTATGAAGATGTAAATTCTGGGCTATTGTGAATCATGTGAATGAAGGCCTGGCTTGACCGAGTGTATCTTTGCGCCTGTTGTAGGCTCCCTATGGTTGTTTATTTCTATAATTTACTCTATTCATTATGGAGCTGTAATAATTATTGTAATAACATTCTGGGGCATTAGTAAAATTAGGGAAGGGGTTTTATCTTATATTTGTGCTGAAATGGGTAGAAATCCTGCCTACAGGGCTTCTATTTTTGCTCAAAATGTGTCATTATGCTTAAACTTGTACAGCCATTTCGCGTTACAAATTCTGACTATAGGATCTTAATTTTGTTCAAAGATGTGTTATGCTAGAAATCATGCCTACAGAAAATCGAATAATTAATATCTCAATGTGCGTACAGGGTTCTGTTAACATATACACTGCCTAACTTATGATTTAGATATCATGCCTATAGGATCTAAAATCAGTTTCTAACTATAGAAATCATGCCTACAAAACCTAAGACACATTTAATTATGATTATAAAAATCTTGTCTATAGGGTCTAAAGTCAGTTTTAATTGTTGTCCTGCTGGTTTCTTTAAAGTGTTTTCAACACTGTGCCAACTATCACTATTAGAAACCATGCCCATAAGACTCGACTAAGCAATCCTAAAAATACTCCCATGATCACCATGCTCGGTTACTGCGTGAATCACCTAGACATCATGCCTATATGTTTTAATCTCTTATGTTTTTAATCTATAGACAACAATTTAGTTTTTTTTAGAAATCGTATTAAAATCCATACTCACATAGTGATCCTGCCCATAGGATTCTACAACCTTAATTGGTTTAAATTCTGTTACTTTCACTGTTAATTAGTCTGCGTGCATTTATATGGAGGCTAACTTGAGCCCCTAACTGCTTTTATATGAAGTTCAACCTACTTCGCATGACGATTAGTTTTATCATTTTGAGCAGCCTATGTTGAAGTCTAGAACTACCAAAATAGAGCTCTAAAGCGTCCTAGACCATAGGCATGGGACGGGTAGTGCACGCATAGGGTATGGTTTAGAACCAACTAGTGCGCTTTAGGTAATAACTTAAAGATAGTAATTGGGTTGCAGGAGATGATAGTCTGTGCCCGCTGAATTGTATGAGTAACACCCCACATTGAGAGAGTTATGAAGTAGTATTTATGTTGCATACGGTGATCCTTTAGGCTAAAAAACTTAGGACCCCCCCTCCTTTCATTAATTATTTGTGTTTAGTAATCAATTTCCCAAATTCCATGTTTTTCCTGTACTTGATCTCTTAGACTAATTCATATAATTGAGTTCGGTCGGGACACACAGTTATGGATCTCCAAGAGTGCCTAACACCTTCTCTTTGAGGAAATTTCAAGCCCTTACTCGATCTTTGGTGACGTAAACTAGTCAAACAAAGTAATCTACAAATAGGTGCCTTAACACACCTTAATCCGTTAGGTGGCAACTCTCTCTTTTAAAATCCTTCCTTAAAAGAGTCATCTCATGTCGAGAACCCGATTTTGCGGAAAAAAGAGCACGACAGAGGACCCGTAGGGGTGAGTACGGTTGAATACCTTCCAGTCCGATCAATTCAATAAAGTATTTCTATAGAGTTCTCAAGATTGCCCTTCCACCTAACTAGGATAGTTTCCAATTGATCCATTTTCTAGTCAGATTGGTTAGCGTTTCCCTCCACTCTTCTTTAACATGTGGGGAAACCCAATGTCTCATTCTTTCATTATGGTTGTGGATCATATTGCTAACACCCATGAAGTAGTCGATGGTGGCTTTGCGCTGGAAGAAATGTTCAGTAGCCCAAATTTGAAGCAGAAAGTTACAACCTTTAAACAAATTATACCTTCATACACAATCAAACAAAGCCCTCAGCATCTCAGCTAACACCATCGACACAAAAGTAGCTTGAAGATTGCCACGGAAGGTTGCCAACACCATAGGTAACAAGATAATGTTGATACGACCCCTTCTCTGCGGGAAGACCAATAGTCCCAATAATGTTATTGAGAAAGTGATAGGCCTGAGACTCTCCCACATCTCTTGGTCACATATAAACTCCCCCGAATACCATTAATATCTTTTACTGAGCCCAATTTTTTCAAAAAGCTAATCGAGTGTCGTCTATCTGTCCTTGATACTTTTGAGACCCCTACTGTTGGCAAGGCCTAAGGAATCCAAGAACCGGTAACCAAGCATAGTAACTGGCAGCATTGGCTTTTCTTTGAACGACAGCTCCGTGAAACTTGTGATATCTTCCAATGTCGGGACTAACTCACGGTCAGCAAATTGGAACAATGCCTTAGTCGGATCCCAAAATTCTATCAACAAGCAAGTGAGCACCCTATCTGCTCGGATGCTCAGCAATTTGATTAATGCCCCTTGCATCCGAACCTCACCCTCGTGTTCCCGATGAATATTTTTCCACCATTATTTTAGTTTATGTGGTGTTCACACTGCCATGTTGATTTCGGATATGTTTCGGTGTTGATTTCCATGTTTCTGAGGTGGGTAAAAGAAAGATATTCGGGTAACTGTTTGCTTTAGATCTTTAAGTGTCTTGTCAAGTTTGTTTGTCCTTCCACAAAAATTAGGTGTATGACCCGTTGATATTGGGGTGGATTTCTTAATTGTGCGTCGGTGCCATGGACTGACTCACTTAAGAGAACAAGCGTAAAATATAACGTGTTATGGATATTTTTATCAAACTACCACTATTATCCTTAGCTCCACAACCGTTTACCCTTAAAAGTGGATAACAATTGAATTTTTATGCGTTTTTAGAGGATATGTGGATTATTTCATTAGATATGATTTCTAATGTTAGATAAGCAAATAAAAAATAGAATAAACAACCAAACCAGTAGTGATATTGAGTCCACTTTCTAGGTCCTCCTGAACCTTTTGCACCACCCCTAGCTGCACCATGCCATACAGGTGCTGGAGTGCCTTAAGCTGGAGGAGGTGCCGTGAATGTAATAGCTATAAAACTAGCTGGCTGTGTCATAACCCTACCCATATTTTGGTGAGACAAATGAAAATCCCTCAGAATGTGACCCATAATAGTGCACCCATAGCATATGGGTTGGTCCATGTAGCGGACCCCTGAATGCATCTTCCCACACCTAGGGCATGGGGGCCTCCGTTGCTACTGGAATCTCCCGCCAGGTTGACCTAGTGGTAGGATCCCTTGTTGCCATGATTGGGCCTAAAATAAATCCACTCTTGCTGATTAGGCACTGATGATTGTGCATTGATGAAAGACTGAGAAAAGGACTATGATGGCCTGGATGGCGCTTCCCTAAATTCAGACTTTCCGCAACTATAAACACTACAAGAATCACCAAAGTTGCAAACTGACCGGGCCTTCTTGCTACCCTCTCGCTCCATTGTATTATTCAATTTTTAGGTCTCTTTGGCTTGAGAAAATGCCACCATCTTCCCATAGTTTATATCAAAATTCAAGGTAGCTGTGGTGGCCTCATTAATAACGAAGTGCTCGAGGCCTTGCAAACACTGGCACACCCTAGCCTCCATAGTGGGCAACATGTGAAGGGAATACTTGGATAGGCGTGCGAATTTCATATGGTAATTTTGACATGATACTGAGGATGGACTCACTTCACTCATGTTATTCCAATCTTGATTACCGAACTAGAATCGTAAGGTTTGAAATTCCAAATAAGTCAATAATTGAGTGGGAGGGGGATGATTTCATGCCAAAGGGTAGGTTTATTTCTTACCTTAAGACCGCAAAGATGAGAAACAAGGGGTGTATTTACCATCTGGTCTGGGTAACGAACACCGATATTGAAGCCTTTACACTAGAGTCTGTGCCTTTTGTGAATGAATTTTCAAGGGTCTTTCCTAATATGCTCCTTAGCATCCTAATAGACATGGAAGGGCTTCATCTATGAAGGATTGAATTGGCGCCAGCTGAATTGAAGCAACTAAAGGAGTAGTTGAAGGATTTGCCTGAGAAGGGCTTCATCCGGCCGAGTGTGTTGCCTTGGGACACACCAGTTCTCTTTGTATGGAACAAAGATGGGTCATTGAGTATGTATATTGACTATCAGTAGCTTAACAAGGTCGCAATCAAGTACAATTACCCGCTACCAAGGATAGATGACTTGTTTAATAAATTGCAAGGTTCAAAATAATTCTACAAGATTGACCTAAGAATGGGGTATAACCAATAAACATCAGGGAGCAGGATATTCCAAAAATAGCTTTCAAAACCCGGTATGGGCACTTTGAATTTTTTGTGATGTCTTTTGGGCTAACGAATGCCCTGACAGCTTTCATGGATCTTATGAATCGAGTCTTCAAGTCTTTCAACGACTATTTTGTTATAGTTTTCATTCATGAAATCCTCGTGTATTTGTAAAGTCTAGAGGACCACGCTAATCATCTCAGGGCAGTTCTACAAACTCTATGTTAGCAAAAATTTTATGCGAAATTTTCGAAATTATCATTTTAGCATGAACCTGTCACTTTTTTGGGCCGCGTCATCTCTAGTGAAGGTATCAAGGTTGACCCTCAATAGATCGCTGCTTTGAATAATTAGCCTAGACCTACAACTGCAATGGGGATTCACATTGTCTTGGTCTTAGATGGGTATGACAAGAGGTTTTCGGAGGGGTTCTCTACTCTTGCCTCTCCATTGACTAAATTGACGCATAAGGCAGTTAAGTTCCAATGATCAGATACTTGCGAAAAGAGCTTTGAAGAGTTAAAGTCAAGATTAACTACGACACTGGTGTTAACCTTACCAAAGGGTACATATGGGTTTGTGGTATATTGTGATTCTTTAAGGACCGGACTTGGGCGTGTATTGATGCAACATGGAAAGGTAGTCGCATGTGCTTCTAGGCAACTCAAGAATCATGAGAAGTATTATCCAAAACATGATTTAGAGCTTGCAACAGTGGTATTTGCATTGAAGATTTGGCATCGTTATTTGTATAGGGTCCATATGGACATATTTACGGACCATAAAAGCCTTCAATATAGTTTCAAGCAGAAGGAATTGACTCTAAGGCAGAGGAGATGGCTTGATTTACTCAAGGACTACAACATCGATATTTTATATCATCCGGGAAATGCTAATATTGTGGAATATTCTCTTAGCTTGAAATCCATGGCCAGTTTGGCTCACTTGGAGGCATACCAAAGGTTGTTTGCCAAGGAGGTTCTTTAGTTGGCTAGTTTGGGAGTTCTACTTGTGGACTCTGGCGAAGGTGGTTT
Source organism: Nicotiana glauca (assembly GCA_026770625.1). Taxonomy (NCBI): domain Eukaryota; kingdom Viridiplantae; phylum Streptophyta; class Magnoliopsida; order Solanales; family Solanaceae; genus Nicotiana; species Nicotiana glauca. The sequence goes on along the minus strand of MU744735.1, from coordinate 99,947 downwards.
TCCAAGATATGGCCGAGTCATCCCTTGTACTAGAAGTCAAGGAGAAACAATATAATGATTCGTTGTTGGTGCAATAGAAGGAGGGGATTCATAAATAGAAAAACATGGCTTTTACTCTTGGCACGAATGATGGTAATGTGAGGTACCAAAGGCAATTATGTGTTCCAAATGTAGATGGTCTTCGGGAAAGAATCATGACCGAGGCTCACAGTTCTAAGAATTCCATGCACCTAAGCTCTATAAAAATGTACCATGATCTCAAGGAAGTCCAAAATGTCAACAAGTGAAGGTCAAGCATCAAAGGCCCGGTGGTTTGGCACAAAATATAGAAATCCCAATGTGTAAATGGAAGATGATAAATAGATACTTTTTAGTAGGTATACCTTACACGCCTTGTAAGTTTGTTTCGATTTGGGTGATTGTAGACTCACTCACAAAATGAGCACACTTATTTCCTGTTATGACTACTGACAAAGTAGAACAATATGCTCAGTTATATAACAAGGAAGTGGTCAGGTTGCACGACACTCCAATTTCTATTATCTAAGATCGAGAAGCACAATTCACCGCTTACTTTTGGTAGAAATTCCAATAAGGACTGAGTACGCAGATAAATCTTAGTACATATTTTCATGCACAAACTGACAGGCAAGCAGTGCGAACTATTCAGATGCTGGAGGATATTCTGCTCACTTGTGTTATTGCCTTCTAGGGTAGATCAGATGACCATTTTCCATTGATATAATTACTTATAGTAATAGCTCACATGCTAGCATCCAAATGGCGTCGTTCAAAGCTTTATATGGAAGGATATGCAGATCTCCCATTGGGTGGTTCGAAGTTGGGAAAGAAAAGTTGATAGGGCCAGACCTTGTGCATCAAGCTAGGTAGAACGTTAAGGTCATTAATAAATTATTGAAAAGTGCTCAAAGTATCCATAAGTCCTACTCGGATGTGCGTCAAAGATATTTAAAGCTCAAATAAGATGATCAGGTATTCTTGAAGGTTTCCCCCATGAAGGGTATGATATGATTTGGAAAGAAAGGTAAATTGAGTTTGAGGTATATCGAACTGTATAGAATCATTCGGAGGATTGTTCGAGTGGCTTACATGCTCAAGCTACCTCTAGTGATTTCCTTAGTGCATTCGGTGTTTCATGTGTCTATGTTGAAGAATGAGGTTGGCGACCTGTCGCACACTATTCCGGTAGAGGCTGTTGGGGTTAATGGAGAATTGACTTATGGGGAGATTTCTGTTTCCATTCTTAAATAGGCAAGTCCAAAAGTTGTGGAATAAAGAGATTGTCTTGATAAAAGTGCTATGGCAAAACCAACAAGTTGAAGAGGCCATCTGGGAGGCTGAGGAAGAGATGAGGGAGAAATACCCTCATTTGTTTGAATTACTAAGTAGTTGTGTTTAAAAGAATGTTAAGAGTTTACTTTCTATAAATTATGTTCAACTTATATAGTTCATGTTAAAGATGCTCCTTTGGTAATATAAATTTTACAAGGTTATGGTTGGTGTAATTTTAATGCCATGTTATGTTATTGGATTATGAATATGTTGTTAGGATTGGTTTCTTAGGTTCTCTGACTGGTGGATAGGCCCAAATATAAGAGAGACTCTGCCGAATTGTCTGAAAATTTATGGAGTTAGCCAAATTGGGAATTTATTTTGTGTAGGAAAAGCCATGTAGGGTGTTTTAGGCGGACACTATTTCTCATTCGAGGATGAATGATCCTAAGTTGGACTGGATCTAAGGACCCGTAAAACTTTAACAATAATTCAGAGTTTTATGGCGTTGAGGTACGAAAATTTTGGGTTGTGAACTGAGTTGGGGAGTTGGTGGAACTGTTTTTGCAGAACATGGCATTTCTGTGGTATATTATAAGACCGCAAAACTACTCTGTGGATAGCAAATCAACCGCAAAGTGGAATATAAGAAGCTTAAAATTTGAAGGATATTTTGTGGTCCATTTTGTGACCGCATAACAATTTCGCGTGCTGCACTTCCATTGTAAAACCAGCATGGGGATTTTCTTGAGGGAGGTTTCTCGGTCCATTATGTGGATGCATAACTGATCTATAGACCGCAGACCTGCCACAGACCTGCCGCACACTACAGACCTGATCTAGGGTGTACTATGGTACTGCATAGTTGAATTCAGAGGGTCCATTTTGTGTTGCTATAACACAACTTTATTTTGATTAAATACATAAGGGGGTCATTTGTGAGCAAAAACCTTTTATTTTAGAGAGATGAGGAATGTTTTAGAGAGGGAACATGAAACTTCCACCATCCTACTCACCCTTTCTTGCTCAAGCCTTGGAAATTCAACAAGGAAAGCTTACAGGGTCTCCTTCTAAAGAGGTAAAGTCCTAGCCCTAGCTATCAATTTCGATATTGGGCTGATTAAAGGTAGGAGGGATGTGGTTCTTAAGATATGAGTTGGTAAATTATACATGCATGTGCCAATAAAGGTGGTAGGGAGGTTATAGATCATACATGGGTGACCTATTGATGTGGACATTGGTTGTGGGGTGAAGAATTACGACCAAAAGACCCTATAGTCAAATTTGCACCCTTAGTGTTTCATGGATTGCCTAAGTGAGATGAACTCATGGACTCCTTCCTAATTATGGTTCAATTTTGTTATATCTCTAATAGATCGAAGTCGCTAGAAGTTTTTGAACATTGTAGTAATCTAAGAAAAGCTCATGCGGGGTATGTTGGGTAAACTCTTCTTACAGAATCGGTTTACATGAGTTCCTTATGAATTCCAAAGGCGGTTTGACCAAGCTCTCATCCTTATCGTGCAAAATTATGACAAATTCTTGACTTATCGAATGCCTTATTACTCTAATCATATCTAATTTACTTTATATGAATCTTATTCTCCTTCTTTGGTAATATTCCAAATATGAATGAATTATTAAACGAATATGAATTCAATCCATAGTTCCGTTGAGACCATCATGCTCTTATTTGTAAATGTTTCCAATGTGTCCTAAGCCCTTACATCTTCGTGATCTGAAGTTCTATTTTTCCCTGATGGTTTATAAGGGTCTTTAAATGAATTATAACCCATGTCAAGTGAAAGAATGAAAGTGTGTATTATGAAATGTGGGCATCGTGCCAAGAATGATGATTTATATATGTAGCCGAGAGTGCCAATGAAATGAATCAAAGTATAAAAGGCAATGCACAAATGTTATTTCTTTTATATGATAAATGTTTTAGGGAGTATTGTTGGGCCACCGAGGAAGGATGGGTTATATATGCCCAAACCTGAAACAACACGTGCCGTTGTATGTATTGGTTAAGGTAAAAATTATCATTATATCATATTGAGATTATTCCCCTTGATTGGGATGGGTTGATAGCTAGAAAAGACCATTTCAACCCACAAGACATTGTTGGAATACGGCTTAGCTGATCGGGCAGAGATAGAACACCATGTCGTGCATATAATATATTGTGTTTCTAAGTCAAACCTCATACTTTGGGGTGGAACAGCTTAGCCAATCGGGCATATATCAGACTATATGCTATAAGCACGGTGGTGTATCGGTGCTAAATATCTCCCAACCTAAAACATTGATTTCTACTTAAAGATTTCTATATTGATTTCTATCCTTTTGTGTTGCTACTCTATACATTGAGAGGGCGTCTAGCTTTTCATACTAGTACCATTCCATATATACTAACATCACTTTTTTTAGGGGACACTACATATTTCATTTCTTGCGGTACACCCTCTTATCAACTAACAAGGTGAGACCTACTTCCTATCGGTGTCTTGTGTCTTTTGCTCCTTGTACATTATATTTTGAGGTATAGCGGGTGCCTTGTCACCGGCACTTTTATGTTAATCTTTTGTTTCAATTATAGGCTCTGTAGACATGGTGTGGATTGTATATTGTATGGGCAACAAACTAAAAATGTTGTAAATATCAGACATGTTTCCACTTTTAAGTTTGAAAATGTAAAATTTATGAAATCGGAAATAAAGTTGTTGTATACTTTATCCTCTTATGGCTAACTCTTGTTATTGATCCCCTCATCATTCATGGGTATGGTTGAGTAGAAGGCATCTAGTCTTCTTACTTGGCTAGGATATCTTGGTTGAGTGACGGTTGTGCTCCCCAAGGTCAGGGCATGACAATTAGCTAACCGATGAGCATCAGCCACAACATTAGCCTTCCCCGAATAATAGCGAATATGGATTTCATAGTCTTTAAGTAACTCAAGCTATCTCCTTTGCCCCAGGTTCAACTCCTTTCGTTTGAATATGCATTGAAGACTCTTATGTTTCATGAATATAACCCCATACACATAATAATGCCAAATCATCAATGGAAATACCACTACCACATGATCTAAGTCATGTGTTGGATATTTCGCCTCATGGTTCTTGAGTTTCCATGAACCATACGCCCCCACCTTGCCATGTTGAGTTAATACATACCCAAGTACAACCCACGAAGCATCACAATATACCAAAAATATATTTGTACCTTCCGATAATGTTAACGGAGGTGTCGTGGTCAACCTTGACTACAACTCTTGAATGCCCTTTAACAAGCATCTGACCACAGGAATTTAGCGGCCCATTGCATTAATTTGTTCAATGTAGAGTCAAGGGAATACAACACCTCTACGAACCTCCTATAATATGCAGCTAAGCCCAAACAACCGTAGATTTTTGTTCGAGTCTTAGTTCTAGGCCAATTCTTCACAACTGCTACATTTTGAGGATCAACCTTAATTCCTTCGTCTGAGACAACATGGCCCAAGAAAGTAAGGGACTCAAGCTAAAACTCACATTTTGCAAACATCACATATAACTTGTGTTAATTAAGAGTTTGAAAATCCACCCTAAGATGATAAACATGGTCCTCTCAACTTTGTGAATACACAAGGATATCGCCAACGAACACTATCACTAACGAGACATCAAAAGGCTTAAAGATTCGATTCATAAGATCCATAAAAGCTATAAGAGCATTCATCAGCCGAAAATAAATCACCAAGAATTAAAAGTGCCCCATGAAGGCATCAAGTTTGGGGAAGGGAATGTGAAAGGTACCAATTGAAAATGACAATGTTAAAGGAGAAGCCATTAATGAAAATTATAACATTTATTCTCAAATGTTTTATAGCTATCAAGAGGGGGTTTTATTCACCTTTAAGATGAGCATGAGTTGAGGATCTTGTCTCTTCTAATTAAACTATAAATAGTGATAATTGTACTCATTAAAGGACACGAAATACTTGAATGAAAAAGGTTAATATTATTCTTTCATTCTAAACGTTACAGTTAAATTTGTTGCGTGGTTTATAGACAAGGGATTCATTTGATTCATATAATGATAAAGAGATTAATACAAGCAATTGAAATAGAAGAAGATAACAAATGTGGCTCCGAACGCAACGTCACTGAGATAAAAAGTGAAAATAATGATTAAGTGAAAAAATTAAGAGAAAAAGTAATGAAATAAAGCTTTGTATGCATAATGCTTTTCATGTCCCTACAATGGCTGCTGAACCTGCTCTTTATAGCTCTACCTAGGAAAGCTAGATCTTAGGATCCAGATCCTCTTAAATGATAATAAAAGAATCATTGATAAGCATGTAATGGCCGACCTTGAATGCAAATATTCCCTGCAATGGTCTCTCATTAATTTATTGTTAGTGAACATACTCTTATTGAATGCTCTATGATGGCAGACCTTTTGAATTACTACCACTTACCGCACTCCCTTTGGGTTTTACCCAATATCGGTTACACTCATTGTATCCGGTATTAGTTGTTCCATGACCTTCCCTTAGCCTATCTTCAGATCCACGTGTCATGTTACCATTCGACCATCTGCTATAAACTAATTTTACCCTATACAGATAGTCCCCTACTTTCCAGTGATATCTTAGTGTTATTGGGAATTTGGTAAAGATTCCTTTCTTGGTGGGAATGTTCTCACATTTAATACCCCAAACACGTGTTATTCCACCATTCAACATATATTTTAACTGGTTTTCAAGGTAGTCATGACTACAATTATTTCTATTTAAACTTCTCTGCTATTTATCATTTTCACTTCTTCACTTTTACTACTTTCATAAGACTTTCTTTGTCACACCCCAATCCCGGGATGGCAAGACCGGCACGCAGTGCCTAACTTATCCGAGCGTACCAACTTGAGTCTGAGGGATACTGAACATACAATGTCATACTTTGGCCATAGGGCCAAATTGCAAGACAATTTGTGAAACAAAATATAAAATTGAATGGAAACTACCTTTAACTGAACATCAATATAAATCTAGGCCGACAAGGCCATCATAACTAATATAACTGACAAACAAAAAAAATATATACATACAAGGTGTACAAGCCCAACATACTGCACGGACTGGTAGGATATGTCTACAAGCCTCTACTGATAGATGTTTGTGGCCGGAACACGGCCCCGACCTACTCATAATATATATACATATATAAACAAAATGCTCTCAAAACCCTAGACCAGAAACTCCGAAAGATGTGGAGTTTACCGGTCAAGCTTAACCCGGAAAACACCTACGTAGGAGGTCTACCATTCTGTCTACTCGAACCTATATGTATGAAATGTAGCATCCCCAGGAAAGGGACGTTAGTAAGAAATAATGTACCAACTATCTAAGGTAATAGAATAATCGAAAGCTGAAACTGAACTGATAATATAATATCTGAAAGTAACTGGGAGTTGATTAATTGGAGATATACTGACTCAACTCTCTCAATATAGTAAGTAAAATTATTATTCGGCTCTATAAGGCTCGGTACGTGTAACTACTCGGCCGTAGTAGGATCGCTCATAGGTGTTTGGCCATACTAGGTTCGATATCACGGCCATTCTGGACTCTTTCAAAGGTGCTTGGCCACGTTACACTCAGTATATAACATGCCATACTATCAGAGGTTGGGCAATAGAGGCTTGCCCAACTATTATAGCTCGGTGGTGGTAAAAATACTGTAATACTGTATGTATAAACCCACGAGTCTCTTGACTGAAAGAAGATAATACTTAACTGAATAGAGAGTCAAAATAAGGGAGAATAATGTACCTTATGAGACTAGGATAATATGAATAAATTCAGGAACACGAATTTCTCTTTATGTCTTGTTATCAAACACATGCAATTACGAGATCATTCCAAAATGAAGGAAAGGTTTAGCCTCAACATACCTTATCACTTTCTTTCCAAGAACCACGTTGAAGTTGTCTCTTCACACCATAATCTACAAAAACAATAATAATACTATAATTAGTGAAGTAAAGGTACAACTATCGCATAACGACGACAAGATTCTTTTATATTAAAGCGGGCAGCGTCTCCCCTATAATCTTTACTTCCTCCCAATTCAAGATAACACCAAAAATACAAGAATACAAAAACAACAACATATATACATTATTTTTCAATCTTATTTACATCACAAAATACTACAAAATAGGCCAACACCCCTATTGTTTTCATACACAAAATGACCATCGTTGTAGTACCAGACAATCCGAAAATATTATGACGAACGACCAGCCCACCACCCTACATTTATGTGGTGTTTCTCCACACTCTTTATCCTCCAAAACTCCCTAAAATAGTTTCAAAATACTAAATCCAACAGCAACACAAAAAAGCCCCCAAACCAATCCACGACAAGTTGAATAACTCGAACTCATGGGTTCTGATCACCGTCCCGTGAGTTCTTCCAATTATAGAATGACATCCCATATATTTCTAGCAGAAAAAATGGATTAAAAATACAATTATAATTACCTTATTTTTAGAATATCTCAGCTTCTATCTTGGTTCTTCAAACCCTATGTTTTCCTCAAACTTGAACTTGAAAAGGAGAGAAAATCAATTAGCGTTTGTGTGCAATATTTGGGAGAATTTTTGCTGGGGCATATATCTGGTTATTTTTCTATATAATAAGTGTTATAATTTCAGAAGATAATCCCTTAAAAGGGCTCCTTGACCGAACCAAATCGGTCCGTTTTTGACATATGAAGTCCTCTGATTTAAGAAAGTAGGTGGCACGCCGACTTGTCACCTAGCAGTCTGCATAGTATCGAAAAAATGCATATAGCTCTCTACTCTTATGTCATATTGATAAGTTTCTTCATGCTTCAAAGAATAGACTCATCGATTTTAAACTTGGGAGAAAGTAGTAGTGAAATTTAACCCAAATTTCATTAATATTTATGAACGTAACTTGTGATGACTTTCATCGACTTTTGTTCCACAAGTCACTTGACTTCAAAACATAACACATTAATATCATAAGACTAAAACAAATCATAACATAATTCTCTTATCATGTTAAGAACCCTAATTTCACCCCAATGGTAAGGGTTGTAATATTCCTAACTTGTCAACTTTAGATGAAATGTTATTTTGTTCAATTCATTTAGGTTCTAAACCTTCCAACCCTCTTCGTGCTTTTGTTCATGATTTTCAATATTTGTAACTTCAGAGGTAACATGACAACTTAATTTATATACTTTCAGTGATGATCTGATTTTTTTATTGTACTAGTTTGCTTACGACACACTTTTATGTACGAAAATATGTGGTGTAAAATTATTCTTTACATTAGCTTAGAAACCTTTAATAACATTCAATTTTCTCAGCAAGAAATTTACTGGCCTTTTGTTACAGTGTCTTCTTACACTACTCTTTTTTGAAACACTGGTCTATTCTTTACATTAGTCGAATCGATTCTGAACCTCCTACTATTAGCACCATCTTACCACATCAACTCCGCAACCACAAATGATCTTCGACAAAAGGCTCGTTTTGCAACTTCCCAGGGACACTAATTTTGGCCAATTCGCAGGTTTCCTTCCATCATTCGCCCTTCTAGTATCCCAAATGTGAAGGAGGATTGCAACTACCACAATCATGAAATCCTTGCCCCATATATGGTAGAGCGAGTTACCTACTATAAGGAGGAATTTATTTATGTCTACACATATTCCTTCACCTTATGCCCTTCTCTTTAGGGTAGAGTGAAAGGCTCGATCAAATAAATTTTGGGGTTTTTCCATCGATACTAAGTCTTCTTAGAACAAGTAGGCCAATATATATGGCGAACGGTGGCCTACATTTGTCGGTTGTGCCCTAATTCTTGCTAATAAGCCCTAACTGTTGACTGCGGTCCAAGGAGTGTGGACCCTGAGCCTCTTTTATCCCCAACCATTGAGAAAATAATAATTAACACTTCTTTTGTCACGACTACCTCTTCACCTTCCATGACGATGTGTTGAAGCCCATCGACACCAACTGCTCTTTTGCCACCAGCACCAGCTGCATGTCCTCCATCGGCATCAGCTGATCAATAGAGGGATGCTTCTCACTCTCAGTTTCTTGACCACATGAACTTGCGGAGAAAATATGTGATACCTACTTAAGACCCCCAAGGGAGGCAAAGCAGCACCCTTTCAATTTCATAGGATTGTCACATCCTCTCGAGGCCGGTAAAGCTCGCCTATTATATGAAGGAACTAGCTTTGGCGAAATGCTAGAAGAAAATGTGCGCCCTTTCTGGGGAATGCCTGATAAACAATTCCATACATAAAATGACGCAGTTATCATACTAGTATCCTAGTATTTTCTTTTATACTTACATGTTGCACGATAATCCCAATTTCAACCTTCTCTTATTAGGCCATCCTCCTCTCTTCTGAGGGCTTAAAGAGGTTGACCTTTTTTTTTTATAAAACTAATATTTCATTTCATCAAAAGAAACTGTCTTTAAAAAACCATATTAATGCGGACAATCAATCCCCTAATCACTATTTCTATTAAAGGGACTAACTAAATATGTACATAATCATCAAATGCAAGCTAATCCTAAGGATAATTGTTTAATCTTTGTAGTGCTTGTTGCCATTTGGTCTTTGACCTCCCAGGTATGTGCATGTGTATAGCAATCTCCTTGCATATCTCGTCCATCATGTATCTACCCTTGTTAAATCTGTTGGAGTTTCTTTCTTACAAATACAATACACTACCATCGCAAATGCTGTTGTAGTGATATTTTCTTTAGCATTCTTCCTTTTGGCTATGCTATTGATCCATACTAGTTCAACTTGCCAGCTTCCAGTTTTCCTTGTTACTCCCAGCCATCTCAGTATTTTGTCCCATAACAAACTGGTGTTCGGACAACCAAAGTAATGACGATCAAATGTTTCCATATTACCTGCACAGAACACACAATCTAGTGGTACTTGGATTCCAAACTTGAGTAGCATGTCCACAGTTGCTATCCTTTGATAAATAGCCAACCAAAAATGAAATCTGAATCGTGCATGAACCTGTGTGTGTTCATGAATGCTTTTCCAATTAACTTTGGGTAACTAAGGCAGTAGCTTGACAAAAGCTCTTTGTATTTGGAACCTGCATTGTTTCACCAAGTCTGTTAGAGCTGGTACGAGGCTGTCTTGCACTGAGTTCATCTGCATCAAGTCTTTCTTTTCCTCTATGATTTTCCTTATCACCTATGCTTCTGTCTTAGGTGTGTCCATTTCTGTAATGTCTTTGTTCTTTATGTAATAAATGTGTGTCCATTTGATCCATAAAGCATATTTATTTTAGTATGATGTGAGTTTAAAGCGTGGTAATAACTACTCGGAAAAGGAGCTTACCATGAGAACGGTCCTCCCATAAGCCCTTCGAAAGCTTGCTCCAAGTGCGCTCGGAGTCAGCATCTTTGTTTTGATGCCTTTGATCCACTCCTTAAATCGGGGGATAACATTTGGAACCCGGGAAATAGCTGCACAACCACAAACATGAATGATAAAAAAGAAAATAAAGAAAAATCAATACTTAAGGAAAGGTTGAACTTACGAGATGCATTCCAGTTCTCGAGGGATGGCAACTCACGAGGGATCAAGTCTTCCATCTTCACTTGCACGATGTGTCCCTGCCAGCCTTAGTTTTGATATTCATTAATGCTCAAAAAGGAAACCTTGTTGGCCTGGCAGGTAGGCTGGATTAGTCACCCTCAAAAAAATTAGTGACTACATCGATAGAGTAGGTGGTCTATGGTGAACTGATGAGACTCGGTGTTATTCACGAAATAATAAAGGAGGATCACAATCCTCCATAGAGACGGGTGGATCTGCCCAAGACACACCCTATATCTCTTGCAAAAAATCCTAAATAACTGGGTCTATCGGGCCTACTATGAACGGGGAACTGTAAATACTAAAATACCCCTCCACGTAGTTAGTGATAGTGTCACCGGGCCCGGGTCTACTACGTTATTGCCTTCACATTCACAGTCCTCTCGGACCACAGAAAGGACGTCTTCGGTAATGAAGCATATGTACCTTGATGCTCCTTCACCCCAGTTCTGTTTGGACGAATGTTTCTCGACCTTGAAGTTACCTGCAATTCAGCACTCCCCAGGAATAAATATTTTCAAAGGGGGCCCGAGGGCCGGTTCTATGGCAGCGATCTCGAGGAAAACTATTTTGGGAGAAACTCCATCCGTATCATCGGTCCCTTGGGAAGACAAAGAGGCAGCATGTTGACGAACTAATTTAGATGTTTTATCCATATCTATCTGAAAATGTTGAAAAATTGATGAAAAAGGAACAAGTTTGGAGAATGAAGAGTTGGGTATAATGATTCAAGGAAAATCTTGGTAAGAACCTGGAAATCACTATGATTGTTTGAAGAACAAGATTGAAGATATGAAGATTTGAAGGAAGTTGATGATAGCTTGAGAGTTCGAAGGTAGAAGATTGATCGAAAAGTTGAAAAAGAACAAAGGATAGAAGCTTTTATAGGGGAACTTCACATCGCTTCACATTCGGAGGCAACCAGCTAGAGGTCGCACCAAGAATATGCCTCCTCTTTTAGGCGATACGAGGAAAACTCCACTACTTCCATGGACCACATAACTCAGAGATTCTTGTGCATTTCATCAATAAAGTCCTAGGGGTCCTCCTCGCGATCAGTACCCGTGAATACTGGAGGATCTAACTGTAGAAACTTGTTCACCTTAGAGCTAGAAGAATCCCCTGGCTGGCTAGATGAAGTAGGTGCAACGTTCGATCTTTGGGCCTAGGACGCCACTATCTGAGCCAACAAATGCATGCTCCCCTAAGGTCCCCATATGAAACACTAGGACCAAAAGTTAAGGTTGGAGGTGGAACCAGAGTATCAGTTGGAGGAGAAATTGTTGCATTTTTAGCGGGAGCAGGGATTGGTGTATTCTCAGCTGGAAAAGTAAAATTAGGAGGAATTGTGGTTGGGGGATGCCTTCACCCCTCGAGTGATCACTCCTGGATGAAACCATGTGGTCAATGGATCCTAGGACTACTTGACGGTGCATTGACGTGGTCACAAGGTAATGTGGTAGATCTCATGATAAATTTGCAAAGTAGCCACCGCATCCTCTAACCAAGCTATCCTCTCTCTTCTTGACTGAGCCAGCTCTTCTTATTCATTAATCTAGACGTAATACTCAGTTGTACACTACAAGTGACCTATAGGCATTCTGACCAGGTCATTCCACCCTTCTTGTAGCCTTCTTATCCTAGGAATTTATATCTGCCCATTGTATTCATCCTCGTATAGCTTTGTCCTTGTCCATAGAGGTAAATCTTGGATCATCCCGAACAGACTGAGGTACCGTAGGGGTAGGTATGGTTGAATACCTTTGAGTCCAATCAGCTCAATGAAGTATTTCTAAGGACTCCTCAAGATTTCCCTTCCACCTAACCAAGAGAACATCCAGTTGATCCATTCTCCAGTGAAATTTGTCATATTGTTGATGCCTACGAAGTAATCGATGGCAGCCCTACACTAAAAGAAATGTTTAGTAGCCCAGATTCGAAGCAGCAAGTTACAACCATTAAATAATTATACCCTCATGCACACGCGGACAAAGTCCTCAGCATCTTAGCTAACCCCTTCTCTGCGGGGAGACCAATAGCCCCAACAGTGACATTGAGAAAGTACTAGGCATGAAATCACCCATGTCGCTTGGTATCATTAAAACTCCCCTGAATACCATTAGTACATTTCATGGTGCCCAAATCTGTCGAACAGCTGGTCGAGGCTCACCCATCTATCCTCGATACTCCTGAGACTCCTACTATTGGCAAGTCCTAGGGTATCCAAGAATAGGTAACCGAGAGTAGTAGCTGGTGATATTGACTTCCTTCTGTTGAACAGTATCTCCATGAAACATGTGACTTCTTCCAATTTGGTACTATCTCACAATCGGCAAATTTAAACACTACCTTAGCCGGATACCAAAATTCTATCAACAGGCGAGTGAGTACCCTATCTGCTCTGATGTTTAGCAATGTGGTTAATGCCCCCATGTGCATCTAAACCTTATTTCTATGTTCCTAATGAATATTCTTTCACCACTATTTCAATTTATATGGTGCTCCCATGATCATGTTGATCTCAGGGATGTTTCGATTCATGTCCATTTTCTGAGGCGGGTAAAAAAAACATGTTTGGGTGAGCATTCTCTTCTGATATTTAAGTGTCTAGTCAAGTTTGTTTGTATTTCCACAGATGTCATGTTGTTGGATGCATGACCCGTTGACACTAAGGTGGCTTTCCTAATTGTCTGTTGGTGCTAAGGACTGATTCACCTAATGTTTATGCAGTATTACCTATTTTACTAATGTAGAGTGTTTGCTACTTTTGAATTGGACTGAAGGCTGCCGAAACGTTATGTTAGTTGACCTGACAAAGCCATTCTCTGAAACTAGAGAGTTTTTAAAAGAAGGTTCATAAGGCTGTAAAAGACAACCCCCGTGTGCCATTGTGTGTGATAATGTACGTCCAAGACTCGATAGGAAGAAATGTGATGACAGTGTATATAAAGCAGCAACAGACAAGGGTGTAACAACAATAATAATGATAGTTATAAAGAATAAATAAATCACGTGAGCATGTAATTGTAATTTTAACTATATTTAAAGAAATGTATAAACAAATCTAAATGCCAAATTAGTCTTAGTCTGCTAAGGTCAAAACATAAGTACCTGGGGTGTCCCCAACAGAGTTGCCATGTTGTTGCACCCTATTTTGTACAAAACAAAATAATATTCAACTTGTGATTTCTCTGTTATTAATAAAAGTGAGTCGTCACCTAATATTTAAAGGTACACTAGGGTACCCATTTAATTACTAAGTCACAATTTTGAATTGTCTACTAGTGAGGTTATGGGTAAGTTCTTCTTCTAAGGGGAAGGTACTAGGCAACTCTTAACATCTACATGGGGTAGCTCCATACGACTTAGTTTAATTTTAAGGGATCAGTTATTTGTACTATACTTAATTAATATTAAAAGTATGGCTTACCATATATATCTAAGGGAGAGCATATGAAAAGGGATGTGATACTTAAGAAGCATGAGAATTTATAAATTAAAAAAAAGAGTCTAGAGATATGTTAAAGAGTTCGTAAATAGATCTATATTTTGTAAGGCTTGTAGGATGAGTTTACGTTATGAAAACTGCTGATTTAGGGAATGTGTATTTATATAACTCAAAAAGATGTTTGTAAGAAAGTGAAACTAAATGTACCTTGATTTTTAAAATCTGAAAATGGGTGGTCTTTTGAAAATCCATTTGGGCGATAGTACTTTATTTTTCATAAAAAAAAATCTGATTTAACTCTTAATATCAAAGCTCGCAAACCTTTCCGGTTTTGTCAAAATGAGGCTGCTATTTTGATTAAGTTCTGGGCTTCAAAAATCTTTTATGAAAAGGCAAGTGAGAGATGAGATTACAATGATACATGTGGATTATAATTAGCGAAATGAAGATTTGGTACTAATTAATTCCTATTATATCCTATATTATTTAAAGCTTGTCTATATTTCATATGATATTAAAGTATGAAGACAAAGTATGTACTCTAATATATGATTGTTAAATACATGACAACAAAATACAAGAAAGCGAAAAACAGTGGGTAAAAGTAATGAAGCCAAACTATGTCCTATTTTCATGGAAGATAATTTTAAAGATAACTGCATGTATGTTTCACAAAGTCAACATCAATTTAAAGAGATTAAATACAGGGAAGTACTAAATCAAGAAAGTGCTGAATCGAACATGTTACTGAAGGTTTTAACTGATCATGAAACAACTAAGTTTAGTTGTACATCAATTACCAGTTAACTATAACCAAACATGATCATGACTTGTTCAATGAAGAGGAAGACAACTTAATCATAACATGATATAGATACAGTAGGGGTTCATGAAAAGAAGACAATTTAACTCACACAAGGTGGTTTCATGCAAATTCATCCAACAGTTTGGCATAATTATGAGAATGCCATAGTGATAACTTAGAGGTTACCTTCAGAGTTAACAGATACAGTTGTAGATAAGGAAAGCATCTAAACACTTAGATTTTCATGCTTAAGCTAAATGGTAGATGATATGAACTTAGGGAACCTTCAAGTTTATCTCAATTAGGACTATTAAATTATAAACTCGGTCACAAGACAAACAGAACACAGAAAAAACAATAGGCAGAGGTGAAGATCCAGTAGAATCATCAATGAAAGATTATGAAGTTCAAGTAAAACAAGAGCAGTCATTCGAGGAACATTATAGCTAAGACATGTGGATTGTTGGAACTCAGAAATGAAAATTATCAAAAATCACTTAATAACTTGATTAATTATTAATTAAAGACTAAAGAAGCATGAGAAACGATCACATGTAGACAGTATATGTAAGGCCCCGTGAAAACTTGTACTCAAAACCTAGTAGCTCGTAGTGCCAAGTTGAGCTCGCCACGGTTCGGACCCTCTGTACTGATCTAAGAATTTAAAAATCAAGAATCAAAATTTTCCAGAAAAGTGCTATTATGCGGTCCAGAATGCGGTCGCAAATCAAGTATGCGGACCACATTTCTACCGCAATGTGAGTAAGTGTGTTAGTTAAAATTGAGGTCGAAATGCGGTCCATTATGTGATCGCATAACAAGTATGCGGACCGAATTTCTACCGCAAACCCATATAAAATGTTTAGATTTTTGGAGCACTTTTGCGGTCCATTCTGTGGTCCCCATTTTCTTTTTGCGATCGTAAATGCGATTGCATACCTGACTCAGGGCTCCAAATTTTCTAACTTTTAAACCCGACCTCCTATCTTTATATTTGATATTATAGCTCATTTTAAGCATATCTTCTGAGACTTTTAGAGAGAGAGAGAGAGGGTCTTAGAGAGGGAAAGTGTCTCCCATCAAATTCTCCTTGAGCCTTGCTAAAATATTGAAGGAAAACAAGTGAAGACACCTAATTTTTCATTCCCAAGAGTAAGATGCATCACCTCAGCTCTTATTTCTACACTTAGCTACATGGGATTAGTGGAGAAGTAATTCATGGGTATAAGAATAGAATTCTCTGCATGCATATCATACCATAGGATATTGGAAGGTAGAAAACTAAAAACAAGGCAATTGAAGGTATAAAATAATAGAAATTCCTCACAAAAAAAGGCTAAGATCATAATACACCTTTAGTTTTTGATGATATGCTCGAATCAAGCTAGAATATCAGTTTCGTCTCTAATTCTCGGTTTAATTTGTATTTCTTACACAATAGATCGAAGTGCTAAGAGTTCTAGAATTTTGTAAGGATTAAGGAAAGCTATATTGAGGTATGTATCGCTAATATCCCCTTTTATTAGAAATTGAGCTATGTTGGCATTTACGCAAATGTGGTAAGTCTAGAACTTGTTGATGTACCGGTTTTCATTTTATATGAATTGGTGTGAAATTATATATGTATCAACACAAAGAATGTGCTTTAGCATGTGTAATAAACTATCCTTGATATTTAAAGATGTATGAAGAATGCAAATCATGTGTTTACATACCTGGGCTATGAACCAAGATTAAAACTAAGATTTGTCGTGCTAACCATGTGAAATCCTACTCGTGTTTGCCACTTGAGTTGCTTCTGTATGTGCCTATGATCACAAATTGCTAGAAGGACATTAAAAATGGAAAGGATGTGATAATTGTGGCCCTAAGTGCCAATGAATGGATATGATATATATGAAATAAAGATTCAAATATTATGAATAATGAGAAAGGAACAATGCCTAGGTAAGGCGGCCTAGCCGATCGGGCCGTGATCGGACGCCATGCCGCACTCATGGTGGTGATGTGCAAATATTGAAACCCAGAAAAGGCAAATGAAATGGTGATTGAAGTATATGTCTCAAATTAGGCGACCTAGCCAGTCGTGTAGGGATAGAACTCTGCTCAAGATAGCGGTGGTGTTGAGAACAGTGATGAGTATATGAAAGAAACGCCCCAAATTGATTTATGGAAATTTTATACAGGATTTTGTGGCTTATATATATGTGATGGTGTGGTGTCCGGTTCAAACCTTTGATTTACTTTTGTGATTTCTTTGATTCTTGCTTGATAGTTCTTTCTAGTAAAATGGTATTAAGTTATAGATACTAGTACTATTCTATGGTAATAACGTCCCTTTTACCGGGGGCACTATATTTTTTTAAATGAATGTAGGTGGCTCCATTGCGGATAGTGCCGACCGCCCGTAGCAAGTTACCTTCTTGTCAAAGTCTTGGTGAGACCTTTCCTCCTTAAAGGGGTTGTATTGTATATCTTTTGTTGTTGTGGATTTCTATTTTGAGGTATAGCTGTGGCCTTGTTGCTGGCATTGTTGTACTCATCCTTTGTATCCTTAGAGGCTCCGTAGGCACGAGTGTGGGTCATGTATGGGTGTTGTGGGGGCTCATAAACTATGTTGTAATTATAAAACTCCTACTTTATATAAATTGTAACCTTATGGAAATTTCAGAAACTAACTTAAACTATGGATTAAGCTTGTAATATGGAATTAGCTATCATTGTTGAATACACTACCTTTCCTTGCCTAAATAAAAAGGGTAACATGGTTATATTATTATTAAAGAGTGGGGTAGGAAGTGTGTGTTAAGGCTTGCTTGGTTGGGTTCACCCGATCGAGCTCCGATCCCGTCTCCCGAGGTTGGGGCATGACAAATTTGGTATCTGAGTGTAAGGCTTTAAAATGTCCTAGGGTGTCTCGGAGCCGTGTCTAGTAGAGTCCTTCTTATCGTTGTGTACTTGACCACATCTATAAGTTGGAGGCTATTCGAACATTTAGGAGTTCCACCCTTCTTTAAATGTTCTAGATCGTGCGGTGAAACTATTCCCTCCCTAATCAGTGCGTTATTTTATCTTTCAGTAAATGGCACCTAAGAAGAAAGCGAGAATTGGCCAAACAGCCAATGGCACCTCAGGAGTGGCTGATGATTCACTGCTTGATGATGCAGGTGAGGGTAGTTGCCCTACTATTACTCTGCATGATCCCTCTATTCCAGAGCAGACTACCCCAGTTCCTACAACTGCAGAGGGTACCACTATCCCTCTTATTGATACCCCTGTCCTGCCTCCAGTCCCAACTTCTGGTTTTGGTATTTCTGATGGGGATCTTAGGGGAGCTATTCAGATGTTGACCCAGCTAGTGGCCTCTCAGGCCCAGAGGTCAGGTATTCCACCCAGTTCATCATCTAGCCAGAAAGGGGATTCCACCAGTTTCAGGGTGAACAGATTTCTTCAGTTAGACCCTCCAATATTTTCGGTTGCCAATCTGGAAGAGGACCCTCAGGATTTTATTGATGAGATCCACAAGACTCTCAGGGTCATGCGCGCAACTGAGACAGAGGGAGTAGAGTTGGCTGCCTATTATCTGAAAGGGGTGGCCTATGCGTGGTTTTAGTTTTGGGAGGATTCCCGCGAGGAGGGGAGCCTTCCAGCCAGGTGGAGTGAGTTCGCATATGCCTTCATAGATCACTTCCTGCATGATGAGACAAGGGCAACCCATGCGGTAGAGTTTGAAAATTTGAAGTAAGGTAACAAGAGTGTGTGGGAGTACCACATGGAGTTTGCTCTCTTTTCCAAGTATGCCATCCATATGTTGCCTACAATGGAGGCCAGAGTGTGCCAATTTGTTCACCGCCTTAATTCTCTGACCATTAATGAGGCTTCCACGGTTGCATTGAATTATGATATGAACTACAGGAGGATAGATGCGTTTGTTCAGGCCACAGATAGCCGTAAATTGAAGAACAGTATATAGCGAGAGGGTAACAGCAAGGCTCGGTCTACATGCAACATGAGAGAGTCACAAGGTGGGGGAAGATCAGCTTTCAGGGGAGGATCATTAGGGCCTTCCTAGTCTATTTCATAGTCTTCAGCCAGTGCACCGCCATCAGGGCCCAGCCAATAGCAGTGGAGTCATTTCAGGCCCAGTCAAGGCAACAGGGGATCCCATCAGCGGGGTCGATTAGAAGAGAGGTCCTAGCAGCAACATAGGTCCCCATGACCCAGGTGCGGGTAGATGCACTCGGGGATTTGCTACATGGAGTTACCTATATGCTATGGATATGGGATGAGGGGTCATATCCAGACACATTGTCGTGTGTCCCGCCAATGAGCGGGTAGGGGCATAGCTCAGCCTTCCAGTCCAGCAGTTGCTACATCTTCAGCCCCTTCTCTAGCTCGAGGTTCCCCAGCACCTGCATGGCGTGGTGCAGCTAGGGGTGGTCCGCAGAGTTTAGGAGGACCCAGCCGATTCTATGCTATGAGTGGTCTCTAGACAGTAAAGGCTTCTCCAGATGTTGTTATAGGTATTCTGACTGTCCAATCTCATGATGTGTATGCACTTATTGATCCCGGTTCCACCCTGTCCTACGTCACCCCTTTTGTTGTTATGGAATTAGGGATAAAACCAGAATAACTTCATGAACCATTCTCAGTGTCTACCCAGTGGGTGAGTCAGTTTTGGCTTCTCGAGTCTATAGAGGGTTTATTGTCATGGTATGGGGTAGGGATACCACGGCTGATCTAGTTGAGTTAGCAATGGTCAACTTTGGTGTAATAATGAAGATGGATTGGCTTTATTCATGCTTTTCCAAAATTGATTGTTGGACTAGAACTATAAGGCTTGAATTGCCTGATGAGCCCGTTATTGAATAGAAGAGGGATAATGTAGTGCCTAGATGTCGGTTTATTTCCTACCTTAAGGCCGTAAAGATGATCAAGAAGGGGTGTATATATCATATAGTTTGGGTTGCATACACCAATGTCGAGGCACTTAGCCTTGAATTTGTACCAGTTGTTAATGAATTCTTGGATGTCTTTTCAGGTGAGGTTCATGGGATTCTGCCAGACAGGGAGATTGATTTTGGGATCGATGTGATGCCAGGCATGCAGCCTATAGTAATTCCACCTTACAGAATGGCACCTGCAGAATTGAAAGAGCTAAAGGAGAAATTGAAGGATTTGTTAGAGAAGGGTTTCATCCGGCCGAGTGTGTCTCCATGGGGCACACGGTCTTGTGTGGAAGGAAGAAAGATGGTTCGTTGCGGATGTGTATTGACTACCGGCAACTCAACAAGGTCACAATCAAAAACAAATATCCTCTACCAAGAATAAATGACTTGTTCGATCAACTTCAAGGTGCTACATGCTTCTCAAAGATTTATTTGCGGTCCAGGTATCATTAATTGAAAATAAGGGAGCGGGATATTCCAAAAACAACTTTCAAAACTCGGTATGGGCACTTTGGCTTTATGGTGATGTATTCTGGGTTAACAAATGCCCCGACAGTTTTCATGTATCTTATGAATCGAGTCTTCAAGCCCTTTCTGGACTCCTTTATGATAGTGTTCATTAACGACATTCTGGTATATTCCCGAAGTCGGGAGTACCATGCTGACCATCATATGGCAGTTTTGCAGACTCTTCAGCAACATCAATTGTATGTAAAGTTTTCAAAATGAAAATTTTGGCTATAATCCGTCGCATTCTTGGGTCATGTCATTTTCAGGGAGGGAATTATGGTTGATCCTCAAAAGATAGCAGCGGTGAAGAATTGGCCTAGACCTACCACTCCAACAGAGATTCACAGAAAGCAGTTAAATTTCAATGGTCTGATGCTTGTGAAAAGAGTTTCTAGGAATTGAAATCAAGGTTGATAACAGCACCGGTATTAATCCTGCTAGAGGGAACAAAGGGGTTTGTGGTGTATTGTGATATTTCGAGAATCGGTCTTGGGTATGTGTCAATGTAACATGGCAAGGTTATAGCTTACGTTTTCAGGCAGCTCAAAAATCATGAAAAGAATTACCCAACTCATGACTTAGAATTGGCGGCAGTTGTATTTGCTCTAAAAGTTTGGCGATATTATCTATACGGGGTCCATGTGGATGTATTCACAGACCAAAAGAGCCTCCAATATATTTTCAAGCAGAAGGAGTTGAATCTAAGACATAGAAGATGGTTAGAGTTACTTAAGGACTATGACATCGACATTCTCTATCACCCGAAAAAGGCTAATGTTGTAGCAGATGCTCTTAGTCGGAAGTCTATGGGGAACTTAGCTCATATGAAGGAAAACTAGAGACTGTTGGCGAGGGAGGTTCATCAACTGGCTAACTTGGGAGTTCTCTTGGAGGATTCTAGCGAAGGAGGAGTAACTGTGCAAAATAGAGCCGAATCGTCGATCGTGTCGGAGGTGAAAGAAAAACAACTCAGTGATCCATTGCTAGCACAACCGAGGGAAGGGATTCATAGTAATAAGACCATAACTTTTACCTTAGGCGTGAATGATGATACTCTATGGTACCAAGACCGCCTATGTGTTCCAGATATCGACGATCTTCTGGGAAGAATCATGGCAGAAGCTCACACATCCAAGTATTCCGTGCACCCAGATTCTACGAAAATGTATCATGATCGCAAAGAGATTTATTGGTGGAACAACATGAAGAGGGATGTGGAGGACTTTTTGGCAAAATGTTCGAATTGTCAGCAAGTGAAGGCCGAACATCAAAGGCCCGGTGGATTTGCTCAAAGCATAGAAATCCCGATATGGAAATGGGAAATGATTAATATGGATTTTGCGGTAGGGTTTCCGTGCGCTCCGTGCAAGTTTGACTGAATTTGGGTAATCGTTGATCGACTCATGAAATTAGCGCAATTCTTGCCAGTTAAAGCTACTGACACATCGGAACAATATACTTTGTTGTATATCAAGCAAATAGTCAGGTTACATGGCACACCAGTCTCAATCATAACAGATTGAGGGGGTCAGTTCACAGCCAACTTTTGGAAGAAGTTTCAGCAAGGTTTGGGTATGAAGTTAAATCTTTGCACAACTTTTCATCCTCAAACTGATTTGCAAGCAGAGCGGACTATTCAGACGTTTGAGGATATGTTGCGTGCGCGTGCTCTTGATTTCAAAGGTAGCTGGGTTGACTATTTGCCACTTATAGAATTTGCCTTCAATAAAAGCTTCCATGCTATCATCCATGTGGCACCATTTTGAGGCATCGTATGGTATGAGATACAGGTCTCCCATTGGGTGATTCGAGGTTGGAGAAGCAAAATTGATAGGGCCGAACCTCGTTCATTAGGCCATGGAAAAGGTCAAGATTATAAAGGAAAGGTTGAAAGCTGCTCAAAGTCACCAAAAGTCTTAATCGGATGTTCATCACAGAGATTTGGAGTTCAAGGAAGATGATTTGATATTTTTGAAGGTTTTCCCTATGAAGGGTATACTGTGGTATGGGAAAAAGGAAAAGTTGAGTCCGAGGTATTTTGGACCATACAAAATTATTTAGAGAATTGGTCAGGTGGCATACAAGCTCGATCTGCCACCCGAAATATCATTGGTATATCCTATCTTTGATGTGTCTATGTTGAAGAAGGTAGTGGGAGACCCGTCCACTATTGGGGCATTAGTCAGCCCAAAAGACATCACAAGGAACTCATAATAACCATATATGGTCCTGAAAGATGTCTTAACAATAATCCGATTACTATTAATTTCTAAATGGAATTTATATGAGAATCTTTACATGAGTCCAACATGAAAATGTATGATGATGACCTTCCCTTTATATGAACCTAACACTATCCAAATGTTCAACAACTTACTAACAAGTCCCAAGCATATATATAATACATCAACTAGCAGACATAGAAGATATGCATGAATAAAGAATTTCATTATGCATGAATATGCACAAAAAGTTCTCTTGAATGGTCAAAACTTATACCTTTATGCTCTATAACTCATCACATAGGATCCCACATCCCAATTAACCAGAAACCTGTCGATTTCTCAGTTCTTACGTGTACGCCACCAAGAGAGAAACCTAAGAGGGAGATTCAAGGGAATGGATTCATATCCACGCGTTGCACGTTTGAAACCACGTGCAAAAATAATATCAATATCACCATAATCACATGGTAAACACCCCGTGCCACAACATCAACAATATCACAATAACTGCACAGCAGATGTTGATGGCCAATTTTGACCCTTCTTTTTAAATTAATTTATCTGCACTTAATAATTTTTAATAAATATTTTTAATGTATTTTCTAGTAACAAGTACTTATTTTACAAATTAATTGAGTATTAGTTCTTAAAATTAATACCATAGTATTAACATTATGTAAATTTAAAAATATTCACTATTTTAAAATTATTAAAATAATTCTTATATATACGTTACATAGGTTTTATAACTAATTTGGTAAATTACTCTTTATTTTCTAGTTAATTAGATTATTATGTGAAATTCGAAATTAGTATTGTAATTTAGGAAAATAAAGTATTTTATAAATAGTTAATATAAATAACTACTACTATATGTAATAATTATAATTTTTACCACATTTGGTAAAAATTGTTGAGTTTATTGAAGTTAAATTCAAAAGGGGCTAAAAGACAAAAGGGCCACAACTGCAATTCTCAAACAAACGGCAAAATGGCCATTCTTTAAATTATTTAAGGATAATGAAAAAAACACCCAACCCAAACACCCATCTCTTACCACTATAGAGATCCTAGCCACTCTCTTTTCACAATTCGGCTTGTGACACGCCAGCCTCCCTCACCACTTATAAAAGAAACACAAATGGATCTAAGCCGTCTGTTCCTCAGATCAACGGCTCACATTTGGTCTCTGTTTCTTTTTAATTAAACCCCAAAGGTCTAATCTCAATCATCCAAATTCTGTTGAATCAACGACCACCGATTTTCTCACTTAAATCATTTATAAAATTCTAATTACCAAAATATTCGGAACCGTTGATCAATAGATCCAACGTCTACCATTACACCCCTCATCTTTAATCATAAGGACAAGTCATATCCCCCTTCAAATCCTAATCATTTCGTCTCCACTCAGTCGCCCTCATTTCCTCTCCACTTAGCTGCCCTCGTTTACCTTTTGCTCTCTCTTTTCTCTCTCTCAGTCAAGCTTCACTTTTAGAACCTTGCACAAATTCGTGCAAGGTCGCTCGAAAATACTGTGAATCATCTCTTCAGTCCCTACTGCACCAAGAATCTTACTGCAAATTCCCTTTTTTTATCATTCAAATTCAAATGCCCAAATCCTGAAAACCCTACAATCAAGAATGTAACATCAAATTATTGATTTTCCGTCATGTTCAGTCAAACCAGAGCATGCATGGAGTTGTCTTAGAGCATCTTAAGAGGATTCGATGTTCCGATGTCAAACTACATGACCTCTAGACATTAGGATTTTAACTAGTGGTCTAAAGCCTTCAACGGTTGACCTCGTGCTCAGGTAAAATCGACCATGTTTTCCCCTCTACTTCTTTCTAATTTTTACTCGATCTTGCTATCATCATCTATCATGCGTACTCTCCACTATTGCTTTTAATCTGTGAAACCCTAAGAGCCTTAAATGGAACTACAAGCCTTTAATGTCCCCAGACACGAACAAAAACACACAACTTAACGTTGAAAAAAATCTACCAATCTAAGGGTAATTATGAGATTGAAAACCTAGGTTCCTTACTATTTTCCATTTTCATTTCTATGTGCTATCACTACATCAAGCATGAAGCTCTTGGTGTCTTAAGAAACAAAGCGGGATCCTCATTTTGTCTGTTGCCCTAAAAAAATGTCAGTACATTCCTAATATCTCTCTTTTGCTCATCTTGTTTGAATGCTATGAATATGTTTTTATCTTATAAAAATTATAGTTGTTTATGATGTTTGTGACCATCCTGGAATGCTTGTGTTCTATTTGTGATAGTATAATGTCGTGCCCCAACCTCGGGAGACGCGATCGGCGCTCGTTCGGGTGAACCCAACCATGCAAGCCATAACACACACTTCCTACCCTACTATTTATTAATAAGATAACCATGTTTCCCTTTTTATTTAGGCACGGAAAGGTAGTATATTCAATAATGATAGCTAATTCCATATTGAAAGCTTAATCCATAGTTTAAGATAGTTTCCAAAATTTCCATAAGGTTACAATTTATATAAAACGGGAGTTTTATAATTACAACATAGTTTATGAGCCCCCACAACACCCATACATGACCTACACCCATGTCTACGGAGCCTCTAAGGATACAAAGGATGAGTACAACAATGACGGCAACAAGGCCCTGGCTATACATCAAAATAGAAATTCACAACATCAAAAGATATACAATACAACCCCTTAAAGGAGGAAGGGGCTCACCAAGATTTTGAGAAGAAGGTAACCTGCTACACGCGGTCGGTACTATCCGCAATGGAGCCACCTACATTTATTTACAATAATTGTTGCGCCCCTGACAAAAGCGAAGTTAGTACCATGGAATATACTATTATGTATAACTAAATACCATTTTACTAGAAAGAACTATCAAGCAAGAATCAAAGAAATCACAAGAGTAAATCAAAGGTTTGAACCGGACAACACATCATCACATATATATACGCCACATAATCTTGCATAAAATTTCCATAATTAAATCTGGAGCGTTTCTTTCATATACTCATCACTGCTCTCAACACCACCGCTATCTTGAGCGGAGTCCGATCCCGACTCGACCGGCTAGGTCGCCTCATTTGAGACATATACTTCAATTTCCATTTCATTTTCCTTTTTCGGGTTTCAATATTTGCACATCACCACCATGTGTGCGGCATGGTGTCTGACCACGGCCCGATCGGCTAGGCTGCCTTACCTAGGTGTTGCTCCTTTCTCATTATTTATCTCATTTGAATCTTTATTTCACATATATCATATCCATTCATTCGCACTTAGGGCCACAATTATCATATCCTTTCCATTTTTAATGACCATGTAGCAATTTGTGATCATAGGCACATACAGAAGAAACTCAAATGGCAAACATGAGTAGGATTTCACATGGTTAGCACGACAAATCTTAGTTTTAATCTTGGCTTATAGCCCAGGTATGTCAACACATGATTTTCATTCTTCGTACATCTTTAAATATCAAGGATAGTTTATTACACATGTTAAGGCACATTCTTCATTTTAATGCATGTATAATTTCACACAAATTCATATAAAATGACAACCAGTACATCAACAAGTTATAGTCTTACCACATTTGCGTAAACGCCAACGGAGCTCAATTTCTAAGCTAAGGGGTTTTTAGCGATACGTACGTCAATATAGCTTTCCTTAATCCTTAAAAATTTTTGAAACTCTTAGCAGTTCGATCTATTGTGTAAAATTGAACCGATAATTAGAGACGAAATTGAAATTGTAGCTTGGTTCAAACATATCATCAAACACTAAAGGTGCATTGTGATCTTAGCCCCCTTTTATGAGGAATTTTTATCATTTTATACCCACAATTGCCTTTTTTTAGTTTTCTACCTTCCAATATGCTATGGTGTGATATGCACGTAGACAATTTCATTTTTATATTCATGAATTACTTCTCTACTGACCCCATGTAGCTAAGTGTAGAAATAAGAGCTGAGGTGATGAATCTTACCTCTTGGGAATGAAAATTTAGGTGTCTTCACTTGATTTTCTTTAATATTTTAGCAAGGCTCAAGGATAATTTGATGGGAGTCATTTTTCCTCTCTAAGACCCTCTCTCTCTCTCTCTAAAAGTTTCAGAAGATATGCTTAAAATGAGCTATAATATCAAATATATCGATAGGGGGTCAGGTTTAAAAGTTAGAAAAATTTGAGCCCCGAGTCAGGTATGCAATCGCATTTGCGATCGTAAAGAGGAAATGTGGCCCACGGAATAGACCGCAAAAGTGCTACAAAAATCTAAATATTTTTTTTTGGGTTTGCGGCAAAAATGCGGTATGCATACCTGTTATGTGATCGCATAATGGACTGCATTTCGACCTCAATTTTAACTTACATACCGACTCATATTGCAGTAGAAATACGATCTGCATACTTGATTTGCGACCGCATTCTAGACCGCATAATAACTCTTTTCTGGAAAAATTTTGTTCTATATTTTTAAATGCTTAGATCGGTGCAAAGGGTCCGAACCGCGGCTTGCAAGCTCGTCGCAAAGAATTTTACATATTCCTAACACATATTTGCAACTTGGCAATATGAGCTACTAGGATTTGAGTACAAGTTTTCAGGGGGCCTTACATCCTCCCCCACTCAAATTTATTCATCCTCAAATGAGGATCAAGGGTCACTTATTAGTTGTTCTTTATGCAATCTTCTGCCTTTTACAACCTAAAACATGTTAATAGTTTTCAAATTTGGCTAACTCCCTAAATTTCCAAAAATTTTGCGAGAGTCTCCTTTGTATCTAGGCCTATCCACCTGTAAGAGAGCCCTAGAATCATATCCTAATCAATATATTCATGTTTCTTAACATAACATGACTTGTACAGTACAACCCCAACCATGGCCACATAGGCAACATATATAACCAGAACGGGATCATTTTCATTGATTAAATTACAAGATAAGAGTTCATAGGATTCAAATGCATAAAAGCTATTACATGACTATTCAAACTAATATGGGTACTTCTTTTTGATTTCATCCTCGATTTCCCAAGTGGCTTCCTCAACTTGCTGATTTCGCCATAACACTTTTACGGATGCAATTTCCTTATTTCGCAATTTCCGAACTTGCCTATCAAGAATAGCAACTGGAACTTCTTCATACGACAGTTCTTCATTGACTTCAATAATCTCAACTGCCATAACAGTGGACGGGTCTCCCACTACCTTCCTCAACATAGACACATGAAAGACAGGATATACCAATGATATTTCGGGTGGCAGATCGAGCTTGTATGCCACCTGACCAATTCTCTAAATAATTTTGTATGGTCCAAAATACCTCGGACTCAACTTTTCCTTTTTCCCAAACCACATGATACCCTTCATAGGGCAAAACCTTCAAAAATATCAAGTCATCTTCCTTGAACTCCAAATCTCTGTGATGAACATCCGATTAAGACTTTTGGTGACTTTGAGCAGCTTTCAACCCTTCCTTTATAATATTGACCTTTTCCATGGCCTGATGCACGAGGTCCGGCCCTATCAATTTTGCTTCTCTAACCTCGAACCACCCAATGGGAGACCTGTATCTCATACCATACAATGCCTCAAAATGGTGCCACATGGATGCTAGCATGGAAGCTGTTGTTGAAGGCAAATTCTATGTGTGGAAAATAGTCATCCCAGCTACCTTTGAAATCAAGAGCACGAGCACGCAACATATCCTCAAACATCTGAATAGTCCACTCTACTTGCCCATCAGTTTGAGGATGAAAAGTTGTGCTAAGATTTAACTGCATACCCAAACCTTGCTGAAACTTCTTCCAAAAGTTGGTTGTGAACTGACCCCCTCTATCTGTTATGATTGAGACTGCTGTGCCATGTAACCTGATTCTTTGCTTGATATACAACTAAGCATATTGTTTCGCTGTGTCGGTAGCTATAACTGGCAAGAATTATGCTGATTTCATGAGTCGATCAACGATTACCCAAATTGAGTCAAACTGGCACAGAGTGCACGGAAACCCTACCGCAAAATCCATGTTAATCATTTCCCATTTCCATATCGGTATTTCTATTCTTTGAGCAAATCCACCGGGTCTTTGATGTTCGGCCTTCACTTGCAGACAATTCGGACATTATGCCACAAAGTCCTCCACCTCCCTCTTCATGTTGTTCCACCAATAAATCTCTTTGCGATCATGATACATTTTCGTGGAACCTGCGTGCACGGAATAATTGGATGTGTGAGCTTCTGCCATGATTATTTCCCGAAGATCGTCGATATATGGAACACATAGGCGGTCTTGGTACCGTAGAGTATCATCATTCACGCCTAAGGTAAAAGTTGTGGTCTTAGTTCGCTTGGCGGATTCTAGTGAAGGAGGAGTGACTGTGCAAAATAGAGCCGAATCGTCGCTCGTGTCGGAGGTGAAAGAAAAGCAACTCAGTGATCCATTTCTAGAGAGAGGAAAGGGAAATGAGGGAAGCTAAGTGGAGGGGAAATGAGGACGACTGAGTGAAGATCAAATGATTAGGATTTGAAGGGAGATATGACTTGTCTTTATGATTAAAGATGAGGGGTGTAATGGTAGACGTTGGATCTGTTGATCAACGATTCCAAATATTTAGGTAATTAGAATTTTATGAATGATTTAAGTGAGAAAATCGGTGGCCATTGATTCAACAGAATTTGGATGATTTAGATTAGACATTTGGGGTTTAACTAAAAAGAAACAGAGACCAAATGTGAACCGTTGATCCGAGGAACGGACGGCTCAGATCCATTTGTGTTTCTTGTATGAGTGGTGAAGGAGGTTGGCGTGTCACAAGCCGAATTTTGAAAAGAGAGTGGCTAGGATCTCCATAGTGGTAAGAAATGGGTGTTTGCGTTGGGTGTTTTTTTGGACTAGTCTTAAATAATTTAAAGAATGGCCATTTTGCCGTTTGTTTGAGAATTGCAGTTGTGGCCCTTCTGTCTTTTAGCCCCCTTTTGAATTTAACTTCAATAAACTCAACAATTTTTACCAAATGTGGTAAAAATTATAATTATTCCATAAACTAGTAGTTATTTATATTAACTATTTATAAAATACTTTATTTTCCTAAATTACAACACTAATTTTGAATTTCACATAATAATCTAATTAACTAGAAATTAAAGAGTAATTTACCAAATTAATTATAAAACCTATGTAATGTATATATAAGAAGTATTTTAATAATTTTAAAATAGTGAATATTTTTATATTTACATAATGTTAATACTACGTGATTAATTTTAAAAACTAATACTTAATTAATTTGTAAAATAATTACTTGTTACTAGAAAACACTTTAAAAATATTTATTGTAAATTAGTAAGTGCAGATAAATTAATTTAAAAGGAAGGGTCAAAATTGGCCATCAACATCTGCCGTGCAGTTATTGTGATATTGTTGATGTTGTGGCACGGGGTGTTTACCATGTGATTATGGTGATGTTGATATTATTTTTGCACGTGGTTTCAAACGTGCAACATATAGATATGAATCCATTCCCTTGAATCTCCCTCTCAGGTTTCTCTCTTGGTGGCGTACACATAATAAGTGAGAAATCGACGGGTTTCTGGTTAATTGGGATGTGGGATCCTATGTGATGAGTTATAAAGCATAAAGGTATAAGTTTTGACCATTCAAGAGAACTTTTTGTGCATATTCATGCATAATGATATTCTTTATTCATGCATATCTTCTATGTCTGCTAATTGATGTATTATACATATGCTTGGGACTTGTTAGTAAGTTGTTGAACACTTGGATAGTGTTAGGTTGATATAAAGGGAAGGTCATCATCATACATTTTCATGCTGGACTTATGTAAAGATTCTCATATAAATTCCATTTATAAATTAATAGTAATCGGATTATTGTGAAGACATCTTTCAGGACCATATATGGTTATTATGAGTTCCTTGTGATGTCTTTTGGGCTGACTAATGCCCCAGTAGCGTTCATGCATTTGATGAACATCATATTTCGACCTTATCTCAACTCGTTTTCTATTGTATTCATTGATAATATTCTGGTATACTCGCATAATCAGGAGAAGCACACTGAGCATTTGAGAGTTGTGTTGCAGTGGTTGAGACAAGAGAAGCTTTATGCAAAGTTCTCCAAGTGTGAGTTTTAGCTTAGTTCAGTGGCTTTCTTTGGGCACGTGGTGTCCAGTGAGGGTATTCAAGTTGATCCGAAGAAGATAGAGGCAGCTCAGAGTTAGCCCAGGCCTTCCTCAGCCACAAAAATTCGTTGCTTTCTTGTTTTAGCGGGTTATTACCGTCAAATCGTTTAGGGATTTTTATCTGTAGCATCACCCTTGAAAAAATTGACTCAAAAGGGTGTGCCCTTCATATAGTCGGATGAGTGTGAGGCGAGCTTTCAGAAGCACAAGAATTCCTTGACCACAACTCAAGTGTTAGTTTTGCCATCAGTATCATGTTCATATATAGTGTATTGTGAGGCTTCGAGAGTTGGTATTGAATGTGTGTTGATGCAGGAGGGTAGAGTGATTGCTTATGCTTCTCGTCAGTTGAAGCCCCATGAGAGGAACTACCTTGTTCATGATTTAGAGTTGGCTGCCATTTCTCATGCGTAGAAGATTTGGGGGCACTATCTTTATGGTGTGTCTTGTGAGGTGTTTACTGATCCACATTTGCTTGTCCTTTAGGATAAATCTCAGCATGACAATGCTAGAGATGTGACTATTGATGATTATGGGGTATTGAGGATGTAGGGCCGGATATGTGTGCCCCATGTAGATAGGCATCGGGAGTTGATTTTTGAGGAGGCCCATAGCTCGCGTAGATGTATCAGGATTTGAGAAAGCATTATTGTTGGAAGAGAATGAAGAAGGATATTATGGGATTTTTAGCTCAGTTTTTCAATTGTCAGTAGGTGAAATATGAGCATCAGAGACAGGGTGGCTTGCTTCAGTAGATAGATATTCCAGAGTGGAAGTGGGAGCGGATCACCATGGATTTTATATTTGGACTCCCACGGACTTTGAAGAAGTTTGATGCTTTTTAGGTGGTTGTGGATCGACTGACCAAGTATACGCACTTTATTTTGGTATGTACTGCCTATTCTTCAGAGCGGTTATCAGATATTTATATCTGAGAGATTGTTCACTTGCATGGTATCCCAGTTTCCTTCATTACGGATAGAGGTTCTCAGTTCAATTCGTAGTTTTGGAGAGCCATGCAGTGAAACTTGGGTACTCAGGTTGAGTTGAGCACAACTTTACACCCTCAAACGGATGGGCAGTCCGAGCGGAATATTCAGATATTGAAGGACTTATTACATGCTTGTGTCATTGACCTTGGGGGTTCATGGGATCAGTTTCTACCGCTCACGAAGTTTGCATATAACAACAGTTATCAGTCGAGTATTAAGATGGCTCCATATGAGGCCTTATACGGGAGACGGTGTAGATCTCTAGTAGGATGGTTTGAGCCGGTGAGGAAGTCTTTTGGGTACAGTCTTGGTGCAGGATTCTTTGGACAAAGTGAAGGTAATTCAGGAGTGGCTTCGTACAGCACAATCAAGACAAAAGAGTTATGCTAACAGGAATGTTCGTGATATGTATTACATGGTTGGGGAGAAGATTCTACTAAAGGTTTCACCCATGAAGGGTGTTATGAGAATTTAGGAAGAAGGGCTGGTTCTGTTAATATTTTACCGGAGGGGCAGTGTGTGACACATGTTTTTGCCGAAGGGCTGATTTTGACTTTCATCATTTTTTATCCTAAACTTCATTGATACTCTGTTGAAACTATAGCAAAACATTTTTAAAGTATTTTTACTGAAACTAGGTTTTTACGAGATAATTTACTTCTATATTATTTTGGAGACATACCGTATTTGCTGTAGTGCTATGACATGGAATTACCTGATTTTTACTGCAGTTATCGTTTACTTTTATTATTTACTAGGTTGGCGTACTCACATTAATCCTTGCACCTTGTGTGCAGATCTAAGAGTTACGGGTCACGATAGTGAGCATTGATCGTCCTTCCAGTATGTCTTTCAGAGTCGGCAAGGTAGCTGCTTGGCATTTGCAGCTCTGCACTTCTCCTTCTTATCTTACCTAGACTAGTCTTAGTATCTTTATTTTCGGACTATGATAGACTTTGTTGTACTTAGACAGACCTTGTAGCTGCTCGTAACTTGTGACACCCCGATGTGGGGCATGTGTTATTTATTCACACTTGTTATTTAGACCCATGTTCTGATATATTATCAATTAAATAGCTTAAGAATGTCTTCTATGAAATGCTAGTTTGAGGTCAGACTTTTGTGATTTTGATATGTATTTGCTCGTGAGGGGATAAGGATTCTAGTGTTGTGATTTTTATCGGATTCTGAGATGTTGGCTTGGAGGTCAGGTTTGGCCAATTTCGGGATCTTTCTAGTTAATTTGATTCTTTTTACTTGGAATTTGTTCCTTTAGCTTGTATTAATTATGTGATACTAATTTTGGTTAGATTTGGAACATTTGGAGGCTGAGTCGAGAGGGCAAGGGCATCGCGGGTTAGAGTTCTATCCGGTTTGAGGTAAGTAATGATTGTATATGTTGTCATGAGGGTCTGAAACCCCGGATTTCACATTGTTGTACTATCTTGAGGTGACGCACACGCTAGATGAAGAGCGTGATGGACGTGCACCGTTGGGGATTGTGACTTGGTCTGTCCCATAGCAACTATTAAGCATCGCATTTGACTGAAACTACTTGATATTACCTTATGTTAACAAGTATTACTATGTTTTGGGTTGAATGCCATATTTGGACCTCGTGCCAACTATTTGGACCCTTAGGGGCTTTCTTTACTGAAATTCCTCACTGTTTTAATTTAATAACTGTACTCAGTCATGCTATGTTTTACTGATTTCATAACTCAATCTTATTTAATCTCATTTGATGCATAAATGATTTTTCGACTGAGCATCCTGTTTTACTGTTAGCCCGAGTGGCTCAAGAGGTATTTTGACTTAGTAAGGCCGAGGGCCTGTATTGTGAGGATATCATGAGATCGGGCTGCATGTCGCAGCATGTTTTACTTTTTGTGATATATGAGAGGTCGAGGGCCTGATTTATTATGCTACGAGATGACTTGTCAAAGCACTTGGGTTGTAGGACACACTCGGGAGTCTGTACACCCCAGTGAGCGTGGGTACCCTTTGTGAGTGATACGATATTTCTTGTGGGACGGTTCTTGATTTATGTTATTGCCGAAAGGTTAATTATGAGTAATTGTGAGGTATCCCTAGAGGCTAGTTCTGTTGATATTTTGCCTGAGGGGTGATTTGTGATACATGTTTTGGCCCAAAAGGCTTATTTTGAAATTCATGATTTTTTTTACCCTAAACTTCATTGATACTCTATTGAAACTGTAGCAAGACATTTTCAAAGTATTTTTACTGAAACTGGGTTTTTACGAGATAATTGATTTCTATAGTATTTTGGAGACATACCGTATTTGTTGTAGTGCTATGACGTGTATCTAATTTCTCACTGCTCAATTTTCATTTACTTTCATTACTTACTGAGTTGGCGTACTCACATTACTCCCTGCATTTTGTTTGCAGATCCAGGAGTTGCGGGTCGCGATAGTGAGTGTTGATTGTCCTTCCAGCTGGTCTTTCGGAGTCAGTAAGGTAGCTGCTTGGCATTTGCAGCCCTGCACTTCTCCTTCTTATCTTACTCATACTGTTCTTAGTATCTTTATTTTCGTACTATGATAGCCTTTATTGTACTTAGACAGACCTTGTAGTTGATCGTGACTTGTGATACCCCGATGTTGGGCTTGTGTTATTTAGACCCATGTTATGAGATATTATTAATTAAATAGCTTTAAAATGTTTTCTATGAAATACTAGTTTGATTCAGTATTTGTGTCGGCTGGCCTAGTTTCACGACTGGCTCTATCATGATCGAGTATGTTTTAGGGTCGTGACACAAAAGTTAGTATTGAAGATGTACTAGGGTTCTAGATACAAGCTGTCATTTGTTAATGGTATTTAGGATTTGTGCTTCTTTTAATGAATATTCAAACAAATATTGTATTTTCCTTCGTACCAGCATTGTAAATTTAATTTTGAGTGACTCGTGACTTGTACTACCAGTTCTTGGAGTAATTGTATTTTTTTCCCTTTCTTATTTATTGTTTGATAATGATTATCAATTTAAGTTGTGATGTATGTTAGTTCACTTGCCTAGGGGGTTGAGTTAGGTGTTATCAGAACTTGGTGGAATTTTAGGTTCGTGATATCATGGCTCATAAACCCTATACTTTTAATAAGATTTTCACTAGATAATTCTTAATGTCATATCTAACGTCGGATATTAGTAAGCATGTAAAGTTTTTATTTGTACTCAATGTTTGCATCTAACAATAAATGCAATGATATTTTTCTTTAGCTTTGCTACTTAATCTTGATTAATTAATTCAAAATAAAATAATAGAGTAATTAATATTATTCAATCGTAAAATGGTATTAGTTGATTTTATTGTGTGGTTTATAGACAAGCGAACTTCTTTGATCCCAAAATGATAAGTAAACTAAATATAAAATAAGACTTCTCATTGAAATCAAAAGAAATAGCAAGCCTAGTTCCCGGAGCAAGGCTTCCAAGGACAACGATAAGAACAATATTAGACAGAAAATAAAGTTGTCTTATTTAGCTTGAGAATAAAATGTATATGTTTTGCCAATGATTTCGTATCTACAATGGTTGTTGAAACCCATATTTGTAGCTATACTTTAGGAACAATATCCTTGGATCAAGCCCATCTTAAATGAAAATAATGGGGCCATTGATGAATATGTAGGCCATGAATGCCAATAATCTATGTAATGGCTGCACATTTAATATTGAGGAATATTATTCATTAAATGATATCGGGTGACAAACATTCATTTGCTTTCAATGACGGTGTTCCCTTTGGGATGTACCAGATACCAACCAAAGTTGTTGTCCTCAATCTTGGTTTTCACTACCTTCATCTTCCGCCTGCCTCCGGTTTCACGTGTTATATAATGATTCAAGCATTTCGTAAAACCAATTTTACCCTATAAAGATAGCTCCCCTACTTTCCAGTGGCACATATTTGTGTCACCGGAAAGTAGGTGACAATTCCTTTCTTGGTGGAAATTTTAAGAACAGTTTCTGATGCTTGACAAGACGCACGTCTCCTCGCATTTAATATCCCGAACACATGTTACCCCACAATATTAGCAATATTTGTTCCGGTTCTCGAGGTAATCATGAGCACAATTTTAGCCGACTATGCCTTTACTTATACGCCTCAATCTTCTTCTTTCACTTCTAACGACTTCATAAGCTTTCTTAACCTCTTTGTGCATAGCTTCCTTCTGCTTTCACCTCTCTCTGATCTTTTTCAAAAAGCTATATCATCTCCTTATTATCATGGCTTCCCCGACTAAATCTTCCAATAACTTTGGTTTACTTTTCGGAGGAGGCTCGAAAAGATGCAAAGATAAGGAAGTTTATTGATATCGCCCAAACTCACACCACAATTATAGGTAGTGAAGCGGTCGAAGAAATAATAAATCCCAACATGAGTCAGGGTCGAATGCTCAGGGAGTTAGAATGGGAATTAGCTATATATTTAATGCAATTGTGTGATGTGCCTCAAATTACACTTTCACATTCTTGTTTGTTGTTGTTTTTACTTCTACTCTAAGCTATCGATTGCAAATATGAAACTAGGAGACAATATTTTTGGTTTGGGTTGTTTTTCAAATGATAAAACATCTAGGGTCGTGACTTCCACCTAGGTGGTTACCTAACAAGTTGTAAACTATATGGAAAGTTTGATTAGTCGGTGTTGTAATATAACTATCACACAATATTACTCACTATATACCTCTCGATAGTTTGAGTGATTTTGCCTAATTTGGCTTTCTCAAGTCCAAATGGGTATTGCACAAATCAAGTGATAAATGCTCAAGTCGGGTCATACTATCTCTAGATTTGACCCTTTAATTGGGGTTATCAATTTTTTGAGTTCATCCCAATTTCTTGTTAGCCAAGTTTTCGTAGACTTAATCTCTCTTTATCAAGAAGAGTCTAAGTCAAATAGGCATGAATCAATGTTTTCAACCATTAATGAACAAAGTTAAATATCACTAACCCAATCAGAAACAAGCCCTGAATCAAACACCCAAAGTACCCATACTAAGGTTGGGTCACAACCCTAGCTAAAAATTTAGCTGCTTATGATAAATGAAGAAATACAAGAAGAAATTAAGATAAATGCATAATAAATAATTGGAGAAAGAAAATCTAATGTTTAGAAGTTAAATCTAGTACAAAATTACTTAAAACAGTAAAGAAAATGGCTCAGGTGTTCTTGCCGTACTAAACTTAACCTAAAAATAACAAAAAGTTCTATTTATACAAAGATGAAAATATCTGACAAAAATGCCTCTACGAAGGTTGTGCGGCCGCATTATTATGTGTGCGGTCCGCACAATAAGTTTCTGCGGTTGCACAATTATAGTGCGGTCCGTATTCCTAGAGCTTGGGCTTGGCATTTTGGGCTTCTACGGCCTGCATAAAAAAGGGTGCGGTCGCACTTCTTATTATGCGGACGCACAAAAATGATATGGTCCGCACTCCTTGACTTTGGACTTGAACCTAGCTCTCTAATTCTTCACTTCTGCAGTCGGCATAATAATGAGTGTGGCCGCACTTGACATCCTACGATCACACAATTTTGGTGTGGTCCACATGCCTTTAGCTGGCCCGAAGAGTAACTCTCTAAATCTTCTCTGCTGCTGCCACACTATTGGCCTTTTTCCCTTTTTTGGTTTTTATTCACTTTTGACTCCTTATGAGTTGATTTTGACTTCTTTGGCTTATTTCCTAATATTCTTGTACAAAAGCACATTTAATTAGTTCTTGTGAATACCTTTATGCATTTTTGAGTTAAAACACAAGTAAAAGAGAGCAAATAAGCGGCCAAAGTCCCTAAACATCTGAAAATTGCCAAAGATATCGAAGAAAAGTTCCCCACTTTAAATTTTGGAACTTGTGTTGTTGGTAAATATCTTTCTTATATTCTCCTTTCCAGTATTCCTGCTGTGAAGGAGAATTATGACTTCCATGCCCTAAATATCATTGTTGTCGATCTAGTGGAGCAAGTAACCTTTACTAAGAAGGGTTTCATGTATGTTTACGTGTACCCCTTCACTTTGGGCCCATTATCGATGAGTGGGGTACTTGACCCTGTGATCATGGAGTTCTTCCACACGTATCAAGTTTTTTTGGCATAAGTAGACCCCTCTGTGTGGCAAATGGTGGCTAGTATATAGTTGTTGTGCTTGGAAATGAGGGATACCCTTACCCTAGCATATATGATGAACCTTTACTCCCCCAAAATCTTCCGTAGGGGAGCAATAAACTTCAGGAAGTGTGGCCACTATTCTTTTCTTACGGGCATGGATGATGAAAATGGCCGTGGATGGATGGAGTGGTTTTTCATCATTTCTACTAGGGTTATAATCCCGCCCACAACTCTATCTTTCCTGAATCCCAAAAATATTCACGTAAGTTCAAAATCTACCTCTTTCTTCAAAATGGATTGTCCCATGTCACCGTTAAACCTATTTTTGTTATTTCAGCTACTCGGTGGACAACACCAAGTGGTTGAAGGATTGGACTGATGAGTTCAGAAAATTATGAAAATCACTACGCTAGAAACCATCCGGTGGAAGGAGTTGGCCCCCAAATACGGGTGGAGGGCCAAAACCCACGATAAAGTGACTTTTCCTTCATTCCACCTTCGTACGTAAGAAAACCTACTTACCCCTACCTTTTTATTCGATTAAGGTCTCATGTAAGGTTCTATTTCTGGCCTTGAAGAGGATACTTTGGTCGTTCCTGCAGAGGCTGCGAGGTTTTTGCATAAGGCTCTCACCCGGACCAGAGCCCTCGGGTCTCCTTTCGGTACAGGTGCTTCCTCTCAGATTCCCCAGCTAGAGAACAAGAAACCAAAAAGGCGGCATTCTTCCTTGACCGAGGATAAAAATAAGAATGTAAGGACAGCCACGCCAGAGACACCAGCAGCCAGTGTGGTTACTATTGACAATGTGGAAGCTAGTTATGGAGCGTCTTCCATACAAAGGAGACAATGATCATCATCAGCTCAACAGAACGCTCAATTTGGAGAGCTTAAAATACCATCCGAGGGCGAGGTATAGGAAGAAATTGATTTAGTGGAGAATGTTGATTCTTACTTTTCAGTCCCAATTGTTGCTTCCCATCCTATGAGGTTGGATACCAGGCCTCTTCTACCTTCGTTTGGTGAGCAGCCAACAAACAACATTGCCTCTGCCACAACTGCTTCTCAACCTACAATACCATCATATTCATCTCTCCCCATACCAATTTTGCCTTAATCACTAGAAACTTCTACATCTTCTCCACCAGCTGCAGACGCCCGAGAGGAGGATGCCCTTCCTCCCCGGTATACTAACCACAAGAATTTGGGGCATGATTATTCATCCCCTTTTGCAGATCCCCAAGGAGGATCATCTCTCTCTCGCTCTCAAAGGAGTGCCACTTACTATCTAGGCCGGTAAAACTTGCCAACTACCATTAACTGCTTGTTTCAGAAAAAGATAAGAAGAAAATATACCCTCTTTTAGGGAAGTGTATGTTTAATAATGCCATGCACTATGCAGAAGCAATATCGTACTTGTTTTTACTGCTTATTTCTATTTGTCTTGGTACAATGTGGTTTCTGAAATTGATCGTAATTTAACATGTTAACTTCCTCGCTTTTGTTGGACGTCTAAGATTGATCCTTGACAAAGAGGGACTTATGTCAGAGCAAAAGGTGATGGACTAGAGGAATCAACTCATTGCACCCCTCCCGGTAGTAGAGGCGAAGGTTGTTGAAATGGCCGAGCTTGAGTCCGGTTGCAATAGAGTGAGCAGGAGGTGTTGGCTCACTGCTAAGAAGTGACTCAGATACATGCACAACTTCAAGATCCAAAGTCTAGGTAGGTCGAATCTCAAGATGATGCTATTCCTCCTACCGAGCGCGTGTCTGCTATCATTGAACAAGCAAACAATTAGGAGGAAGCTTTGAACTCCAAAGTCGATGAGGTTTTTGCTGCCGAGGAGAAGCAAACCCGAATAGAAGATAGGTATAAGAAGATCATGGATTAAATTAAGGTTCACATAACAAAAGTCAGTTATCTCGATCTTAGCCTCAATGCCATGAGATCCGAGTGGGGTGGCCTTTTCACCGAGGTTAATAGGCTTAAAGGAAAACTTCAGCACCAAGGGGATTCCTTTATTATTGAAAAAACATATTATATGTACCATAAGAGGATAAAACTCATGGAACACGCCAAAGTGGGCGTCATTGTTATCCATGAGGAGATTGCCAAGGCTCGAACGCTTGAGTTAACTCCTCGAGAACGTCTCCTAGCTTAGCCTAAAGCGACTGGCTCTTCTAGTCCCGATTTCGAGTTTTGGGGAACCAAGGAGGAAGTTGAAGAGAATGTTGATGAAGGCCAAGATCCTACACCAATGGCGGATCTACCTACTTCTCCGGAGGCATAGATGCCTCTCTTTCCCCCAGTTCCGGTGGCCACAAAGTTTAACCTCATTGATTTTTTTTTCTTTTTTTTTTTTGTTTTTTTTTATCTTTGTATTTATGCCACTTGGCATGTTCTATAAATAAAACAGGACCTTTTGTTTAAGTATTATGCAAGGTTCATTCTTTTTGCGTCGAATTAAGTAAGGCTTCGGGTGTGTTTTCTTCCGATAGCTTTTGGGTTCCGAGTGTTGATAGCCCAATTTGACCCTCCATTTTTAAATCAATTTATTTATACTTCATAATTTTCAATGAATGATTTGAAAATATTTCAAGGGATAATACCTATTTTATAAAATTAAAT
Source organism: Nicotiana glauca (assembly GCA_026770625.1). NCBI lineage: Eukaryota > Viridiplantae > Streptophyta > Magnoliopsida > Solanales > Solanaceae > Nicotiana > Nicotiana glauca. Next base: position 59,076 of record MU744735.1, on the reverse strand, counting down.
TAGGTAATAATAATTTTGAAGCTATTAATTTAGTATTAAGTAATTACAAATATATCGTCAGAACCAAACCAATAACCCCGAGAAGTCACACAACAACAAATGTGCACCATATAAGCAATAAATAGGAGAATAGGGCTATAATACACATACCTAGAGTCTCAAATATGCATGGATATTTGCTCTGTATCTCGTGTTCGGTCTCCTAAAAAGCCTCTTTGACTAGCTGACCTCTCCACTACACCTTCATTGAAGTTATATTCTTTGACCTCAACTTTCAAACTTGTCGGTCTAAAATGGCCACTAACTCCACATCATAAGTCAAATCACCATCCAACTGAATCGTGTTGAAGTCTAAAAAATAGGACGGATCGTCGAGGAATTTCTGGAGCATGGAAACATGAAATATTGGATGAACACTCGATAGACTAGGCGGCAATGCAAGAATATAAGCCACCTCTCAAGCACCGCAAAAGGCCCAATATATCGAGCGATCAAATTTCCCTTCTTCCCCACCTTTAGCACCCTTCATGGGTGAAACTCTAAGCAATTCCTTCTTTCACACCATGCAAGCAACATCAAGAACCTTCTGATCGGTGTAGCTCTTATATCTAGATTGTACCATCAGAAATCGCTACTGAATCAACTTAACCTTGTTCAAAACATCCTGAACCAAGTTAGTACCTAATAGCCTAGCATTAGCCAGCTCAAACGAACCAATCGGTGACCGACACTGCCTCACATACAATGCTTCATACGGAGATATCTGAATACTGGATTGGTAGTTGTTCTTGTAGGAAAATCCTGCAAGGGGCAAAAATCAATCCCAAAATCCCCCAAAATCCATGACACAAGTGCGTATAATATCCTCCAATATCTGAATAGTGCACACGAATTGTCCGTCCGTCTGAAGGTTCAATGATGTACTCAGCTCAACCCGTGTGCCCAACTCTTACTGCACTGCTCTCAAAAACTATGTGTGAACTGTGTGCCCCAATCTAATATGATGGACATTCTCACACAGTGAAGCCAAACAATCTCGCATACATAGATCTTAGCCAACATCTTCGAAAAATAGGTAGTCCCAATTTGAATGAAATAAGTGTACTTGGTCAATCGATCCACACTCACCAAAATAGCATCAAACTTCCTCGAAGTTCGTGGAAGCCTAACTACAAGTCCATGCTGATACACTCCCATTTTCACTCCAGAATCTCAAACCTCTTAAGCAATCCACCCAGACTCTGATGCTCGTACTTCACCTGCTGATAATTTAGGCACCGGGCCACAAACCCCAATATATCTTTCTTCATCCTCCTCCACTAATAGTGCTACGTCTAGTCGTGATTCATCCTCGTGTCCTAGATGAATGGAGTAGCGTAAATTGTGGGCCTCCTCAAGAATGAACTCACGTAGCCCATCCATATTGGGCACATAAATCTAACCTTGCATTCGCAACACCCCATCAACCCCAATAATAACCTCATTGGCATCATCGTGCTGAACTGTGTCCTTGAGTACAAGCAGAGGAGATTCATTATACTGACGCTCTATGATACGATCATATAAGGATGACCAAGAAACCGTGCAAGCTAGACCCGACTGGGCTCCAAATTATCTAACCTCACAAGCTGATTGGACAAGGTCAGAACATCTGATGCAATTGATCTCTCACTAACAGAAATAAATGCAAGGCTACCCATACTCACCGCCTTTCTACTCAAGGCATCGCCCCCCACATTGGCCTTCCTATTGATATAGAATGGTAATATCATAGTTCCTTTGCAGCTCCAACCATCTTTGCTACCTCAAATTTACAATTGATTGAGTAAGTGCTAGAGACTCCGATGATCTATAAATACCTCACAATACACAATGTAGAGATAAGGCCTTCAAATCTTCAATGCATGAACGATGGCTACCAACTCCAAATCATGAACAGGGTAGTTCTTCTCTTAGGGCCTCAACTGTCATGAAGCATAAGTAATCACTCTAGCCTCTTGCATGAAGACACACCTACTACCAGCAAAAAACGTCACACTACACTATATGAGAACCCAATGCTGAAGGCAAAATTAGAACTAAAGTTGAGTTCAAGGTCGTCTTGAGCTTCTTAAAGCTCTCCTCACACTCATCCGACCACCTGAATGGAGCACCCTTCTGGGTAAACCTAGTTAAAGTTGGTGTAGTGTACGAGAAACCCTCCATAAAGCGACGATAATATATGGCCAAAACGAGAAAACACTGAATCTGAGTAGCTCAAAACGGTCTAGGCCAACTCTAAACTGCCTCTATCTTCTTTGGATCAACCTTAATCCCATCACTAGACACCACGCGCCCCAAGAATGCCATCAAACTGAGCCAAAACTCACACTTGGAGAACTTGGCATAAAGCTTCTCCTCCCTCAACCTCTGTAGTAAAATTCTTAGATGTTATTCATGCTCCTCCTGGCTATGTGAGTACACCAAGATATCATCAATAAATACTATGACAAAGGAGTCAAGATAAGGCTGGAATATACTATTCATCAAATGCATGAATGTTGTTGGGGCATTGGTCAGCCCAAAGGACATCACAAGGAACTCAAAATGACCATAAGGGTCCTGAATATCATCTTGAGAGTATCCGAGTCCTGAATATTAAATAGGGGAAACCTTCAAGAATACCCAATCATCCCCTTAGAACTCCAAATCCCTACGACATACAATTGAATAGGATTTCTGACGACTCCGGGCAGTTTTCAACTGATCACTACTGGAAAATTCACCTATGGCTAGCAGGGAAAACCATTCCAAAAGGTAAGGCAACTGTTATCATAGATGTACTGCTACGGTTCAGCGCCCGTTCCACAAGTTGTCGTGGCTATAAAGTTTATGGAACAGTTTTTGGAACGGTTTCGATAACCATTGCTGTAGAATAGTTTATCGTTACGATTTTCCCTCTTCCTGTTAGAACAATTATTCTTATCAACTGCAACGGTTAATAATCGTTACCATAAAGTTAAATGCAATGGTCATAAACTGTTACTATATCTATCAAAACCGTTATAGGTATAATAGAAATGGCAACGATTTCTTTAAGATATTGCAACGGTTGAACTACCTATTGCAATAGTTTGTAGATTATTTTGGAACGGTTTGTAGATCCTATGGCAACGGTTCACTAACATATTGCAACTGTTGTTAAATTATTTTGGAACTTTTTACAGGTCCTATGGCAATGGTTGATCTATCTATTGCAACGATTTTTATACAATTTTGGAACGATTTTTATACAATTTTCAGATCCTATGGCAACGATTTTGTTAGCTGTAACAGTTTAATTAAATTAAAAATAGTGCCCCCGGTTGTAAATAAAGATTTTACATATATATACAATAAACTATAAAACACTAAAATTTATATAAATACAAAATAAAACTTTTGATAATACAAATTGTCCGACAAGTTAATAATAAATCCATAGATAGTGATGAAACATAATAACATACATTTGATATTCAACATCAAAAGTTTTAAAATATTTTGATAACAAACATTCTTATAAACCGCCGCATGCATCTACAACAATCAATAATTCAAAATTCAAGTAAGGTCTAGATCTTCATCACTCCCTCCATCTTCCATCTCCTCATCTACTCTGCCTACAAAAGAGTATAAAGTGAGATTTGCAAAATGGATTAAAGAAAACATTTGCTCTTTAACTCTAACAAGACATGGACAGCAAAAATACTTCAAAAATAATATTCTCCTATTCTGATATGCCTTTTTCTAATTTTACACTTCCCATGGTATCTCATTTAATGGTATTGGATGCATAAACAACAGAACAGCTTATACACTGCTTAAGTTGGTGTCAGAGTTAAAGCAAACATCTATAGTTTCAGGATTTGCATCTCTAAATGATCATGTTAGGAGATACTCATCCGGTCTGTAAAAGTCCTTGACTCGGGTTACTTGTTTGTCCTATCTCTACAGATGCATCAGATACTTGGAGCAGAGAACATAAGAATTTACTGAACAGGCTGAGAAAACCGAATACATGTTATCTAGAATTGGAGAGGAAGCAACTGGTAGCCTTAAGGAGCTTGAGTCACATTATTATTCTTCTTCAGAAAGAACCAATAATCTGCCTTCTTACAGCCAAGAAACAATGCCCTGAAAATGGTTCTACCACTATTTATTCTTTCCCTTTGATCTATCGTTTCTCTATTTCCGCTCTTGCTCTATCGGCTTGGGATAATGTAGCAAGAACTTCAGCTGTTGGTCTAAGTATATTTGTCTTCCTTGAAGGTGTACTTACCATGAGGTTATTTAATCAATGATGAGAAATCCAATTTGTTTCCAACTTACTATTACTCCAAACCCGTTAACAAACGAGATTGGATTATGCGGCAGCTACGACGTATTAATGTATTCATACTATTGGATTATGCGGAAACTAGTAGGTAATAGGTGTTGAACTAATGCCATTCAAAATCCAAAATAGCTAAAACTGAAGAGCATATAACGGAAAGAGCAAAACCATGAACTAATGTCATTCATGGTTTTGTTCCTAGCCTTAATTATTGCGAAAGAAGTAATGAAATCTAAATCAACAAAGATAATAGGGAATGACAACACTATTTTGAACTCTTGTGCACTGATAAAGAGAGAGAGCGAGAGAGCGCACAATGAGAAACAACATAAAAAAGTGGGGAAGAAGAGGAAAGAGAAGACGTGTAACATTTGTTATGGACTAACCTTGGTTGTTACTGCAAGCGGATGGATGATTGATTGGTTAAATAGCTCCTTCTTTTGCAGAAGTAGCTTCGCCAGGTGCACGAGCACTGAATATTAGCATGTCAGGATCCAGTCTTAAATCGGGGTTTAGACGTTGAAGTCGTGTAACGACGTTTAACGTAATATCTTGTTACATAACATTCTTTTTTGCATTGAGCTCTTCCAGTAATTCTTCCTTTTGTGCATTGAGATTTTCCAACAATTTTTGTTGCATCCTCTCTTTCATTTCCTCCATTTTTTGTTCCATTCTCTCATCAGTAGCATTTACAGAGGATCCAAAATCTCCTTTTTTTTTAAGACAGTTTTGTTGACTCCTCGTCCATACAATCTTGCCCAACCTGGATGCTCAGGTCCCATGACTGATGCAAACGCGTCAATTGAATCAATACCATCTTCACTTTCTTGAGTGGATTGTGTTCTCTCCGTTTCAGCCTACAACCCAAATGCAACAGAATAGAGTATAAGTAAATAAAACTAAGTCGATAATTAAGAACAAATAAATAATCACGATAATCTTTAAACTAGAAATTTCTTACAATTATACTCATTGTACTCTCATAAGAGCTTTTGTATACTCGATCAGGTTTTCTTTTTCTTGTAGCCACAAAGATATCTTTACTTGATAGAGTATCCGAAGTATAAGCCATTTCCTTCTTTTGTTCCCAGTAACATGAAAACTGGTATACTAATGTTTTCATTCAAAGTTAGCAAGTTCATACTTAAACAAAAATAAGAGAAAAAAATCAAACCTCGATGATTTGAGCAAAACTTGTTTTGCCAGTAGTGTGTGGATGCTTCAACTTTTTTCGATTCTCGATATTAGTTTCAGACATTTTCTGCAAATAAACAAGCAAACATTATTGATACTTAACTTGTACAATTGAAGCATGCTTACTCAATGCGAAATAGTCTATTATTCTAAACTCCTATAATTAGTCTGATGATCTGAACCACGTGGCATCTGATACTCTATTCTTCTTATAGTCTTGCCTTCCTAAATAATGTTTCATATGTGAGCCTGTACATTATCTCTTTGGCTTTCTATGCTCTATCATGCCTTTAAAAAAAATTTCACGCTTATCTCTCACACTCTTTATTATGTTTTGATGTTGTACTATCACATAGAAGACCCTAAACCTTGCTAAACCCCTACAGGTTAATTGAAACTGACTAAAAGACTTAAATGAACCTTCAGGTGTTACTTGCTTTGTTTGAATATAATACAATGTCTCAACTCTCAAGGAACCTAGTGTGAATATGAGGCTAGGGACTATTGAAACCAACTTGCTTGTTTTAGTGTCTCTGCTGATAATCTTTACTAATCCTACATGAAGCTGTTAATTCATGCTTCTAATAAAAACCAAGATTTAGTCTGTGAATGAACCCCTCACTAACCTACATATTGGTTATAGAGGTTGAAGACTCCTGAAAACTTGAACTATGTATCTCTTCTATTTCTTTAGTTATATGAATCAATTGTAGAAATAACTTGTCAAATGCCCATGGACCAACTTCTAGTTCATCAAGTTCCAGAAGAAACTTATCATGATCGTGACAACACTTGATGCGACTATCTGATTATTAGCAACTTATTACCAAAGAAGTTGGTTTTGTCAAATGTTACCTAATTGTTCATTAAGTGAACAATCTACTAGCAACCAGAAGAACATAAAGGTAAGTATGCCGGGTCTGTCCTAGATGATAATGCAAATTGACATAGTCCAACACTACAATAATTGAAGTCAGTTGAATACCTTATAGTTGAGAATTTGCAAAAGCTACTCAAGGAGTCATATCATAGCTGCTCTACTTTAATGAGCATTCATGAGCATATAAAGCCACTACATGGTGAGGAGCCAATGACCACAAAAAACATGATGACCTTTGTGAGGTTTATTTCAGGGATTTGATGTTCCTTTGTTTCACATAAGTGCATTACCATGACCAAAGATTAGCTGCTCCAGAACCTCTAACTCTGACTAACAAGACAGATTCACAGCTGCAAAGCAACTACAACTAAAGCACTCTCTAAGCTCCAAGATGATTAAACATTAGACACATCTATAGCCCCTAGGCCAGTAAGTTAGAAGTTCACAAACTACATAACAATGGAAATATAGACGCCGTATATAAGAGTATTACACCATCAATTTTCTCTAGGTTGTTTAGGCCACCTGAAAATAGAGTAAAATGGTAGATCTGCTCCTAATTATGAACCCTTGGCTAACACATAAAGGTTATAAAGGTTGAAGACTCCTGAAAACTTGAACTGTGTATCTCTTCTATTTCTTTAGTTACATGACTCAACTGTTTTGAACTACTAAAATAACATGTTGTTATTCTTTTCCCTTAATTACAATTTGGAGTTCCAGACCTTACTCCACTTCTCACTTCTCGTGGACATATGATATCCAAAGTATTGAGATCCTTTTTTTTCTGACAGGTATATGGCTAAGAAGAAGTAAACTCATTGTCCATTAGTTTGTAGACATTTAAACAAAAGTGTCACTAATATTTCCACCAACAAATTATTGTGGGAAGTTGTAAGCACGAGTCAAATATACATATGACTTGAGACGATAACAAATTCAGTTTCCTATGTTTGAGAATAAAATAGAAGCATTATAAAGGGCTTTGTGATAAATTAAATTGTAGTACTAATAACTCTGAGGAATTAGTCAGTAAAATATCTTTTATTCAGCTCATTAGAGCTCATGTTCTGCTTATGTAAATTAAAAGAGAAAATATTCTTTCATTTTCAGAGTTTATAGTTCTTTCTGCCAACTTCCATGTGTGTAAACTTTAAGACATCAATACATATATAATACAAGAGAACACAAACAATGCGTAATAATGATAATGCTCTCTATTAATAAAAATTTAGAAAAGAAAAAAAACAATTCTAGCATAGGAACTTTCATTTACATCAGGTGGAATTCCCAAAAGCCTTGTTAGAACTTGTTACTTTAAATTTGAATATATAGTATAAAACATTGAACAAACAACATTGAACTGACCAAATTACATAATTTGTTGTGATATTCCTTTCCTTTTGTGCCTATTTAAGGTCTCCTATTCTTATTCTTTTGATATGCATGTGATTTGTTTTTTCAAAGTCATGAATAGATGGTGCTATTGTTGTTGGTTCATTGTTTCTAATAAGTTTTTTATCGCTGTATATAATTAATTTCCCAGATCAAATAAAGGTGAATAATTTTTGTTTTGGTTAGACTGAAGTTGGGGATAAAAAGAAAAATTTATATTACTACCTGAATATATCCTGGAATTATAAAATTAGTTGGAACAAATATTCGTCAAAGGATCAAACAAAAGTGTCACTAATCTACCTTTCTAGAGAAACTGGAAAAGGTTGAGAACTCTGAACAGCATTTTGGATTATAGGATATCCTTCAAGATGTTGCTATCCTGAGAAGCTAAGTAATAAGGCACCATGTCTCATAGAAAGATAATAGAAGCGAAATAAAGATATTACTATATGAGTAGACCTACATCCAAAAACAGCCTCTGTTTCTTTGCTAACAACCTAAACTCTATGCTATATTTATTCACAACATAGGAACTTTGATAAGAGTTGGACCATAACGCAACATAAAGAGAAAAAGTGCGTTGAGACTTTCCAGAAACTAGTTTAACGTGCAGCATTATGATCATTAAGCTATTAAGACAAACTAACAACCACACAATTGCTATTTGCTAAAGACAAAAAAAAAGTGATAATTTGATTCTGTTGCTTCTATGATGAATTATTTGTTTAAGCTTAAGCTAGAGTTATCGTTCAAATTCAATTACACACTCGTTATAGCTAGTTCTATCATCCGACTAGTGCAATGCTTAGAAGAATTTAACAAGAGATGGTGCCCTTGATTTTTTCTCATTCCATTATATGGTGCCAAAGATGCATAACCGAACTTAACTATACAAAAGTTTATGCTTTTTCCTTTCTTTATAAGTTGCTAAAGCTAATTTTTTTAATTACAAAAGAATGAACAGGAACAACAACACTAATCAACAAATCACAAGTAGCAACAATAATATAATTATATGGACTAAAGAAGACTAAAAACTTACAAGAATTGACAAGTCTTCAACAAAATCTCTCGATACTGCGCAAAAAATGAAAATAAACACAACTCAGATTAAACTGAAACCTTAAAAAATCAAAAAATAACAATAACAAGTACAACAATATACCATCAGATTTGAGGTTTTTGAGCCTAAAATAAAGCAGAAAAATAGGAGTGAACACAAAAATAGCAAGCAAAGAGAGGATAGAAATCCTCATATATCGTCGAAATCTCCTCATCAAAGCATAAATATGAAACAAAAGCCAAAAGGGTATTGGATAATCAGAAAGATTAGCAGGGGAGGGGAGATCCACCGAAGCAACAAAAGCAATGAGCAAAAACTAAGACACTTCGAAAACAAAATCACAGCAACATTCTCGTCCATTTCAATGACAAATAAAATATGCAATAGCTGACTTACGATTTAAACAGGCCAGAAATTTAAACAAAAAAATTAAAAAAATTGCTAAAAATAAGCCTTCAACACCCACACGAGTTATGACATCGAATAAGATTTGTGATGGCCATTTTGCATACTTCATTGCAACAAAGAGCAAGAAATTAGAAATCAAAACTCAAAAGGAGAGAGTAACCTATTTACCAATTTTCAGATTTGGAGAAATTAGCACGCCGCTTCTGTTGTTGAGCGTGGAGTTCGAATTTAAGCCTACCAGTTAACGATTTTCAGATTTGGAGAAAGTGTTGGTGGATGCTTGGATCGAATCCGAACCTGGAGAAGATGAGTCTGATGATGGAATCGCCTCTCTCCTCGTTAATTTCAGTAAAATTAAAATTAGGGATTGAGTATTCTATTAGATATAAAAGTTAAAAAATAAAAACTAAAAATAAGATTGTGGGCCCCTTTAATTTTAGCGGGTATAGAATATTTCATTGAAAAATAAGGAGGGAATTAATGACTGTAACAATAGGTATAACTGTTATAACTGAAGGGTTTATTGCTATGGTTATAAATAACATTGCCATAGATATCTCTGTAGGAGCGGTTTTAAGACTATTGCTACGGCTCGATTAATAAGTGTCCTGGTAGTTCCAATATTTTTTTGTAACGATTCAAACCATAATAATACACCATCTATAGCAACGGTTACTAATCTGTAGCGATAAAAAACATTGCCATAGCTCCAAATTTTAGTAGTGGATCCTTAACGACTTAACCTTCTCTATAGCCTGATGCACGAGGTCTGGTCCTATCAATTATGCTTCCCCAATCTCGAACCAACCAATAGGATATCTATATCTCCTACCATATAAAGCCTAAAATGACGCCATCTAAATGCTATCATGATAACAATTGGTGTATACAAACTCTATGAGTGGCAAATGAACATCCCAGCAACCTTCGAAGTCAAGAACACAACCGCACAACACATCCCCAATCGTCTAAATGGTCTACTTTGCGTGCCCTGTTACATACCACATTTCGTACGTTAAATATCCCTTATTTCCTTTTTGGCATGATCCAAGTGACGCTATGTAAATCTTTTGTTATTTAATAAATGGTTCTACTCTTAGTAACTAAGAAGATCTACGTTATTCATTCCTGTAAAATGATATTCAAGCATGTCTAAGTGTGTTTCTAGTTCCCTATTGAGGCATATGATAAAGATGTTAATATTATAATATAGTGACACATGCATCTTTATTTACAACCGATCCACGGTTGTTTGGATAGTTAAACATTTACCATCAAGCTACGACTGTTCTGGTAGTAATGTGTATACCACCGCGCTAAGGTCGGTCGGTCAGTCATGCATTTACCATCGAGCTACGGCCGGTCAAGCAGTTACCACTTATTAGTTAGGCAGTTCATGTCACGAGAATGATATAATTAGAACTATTATATTGTAGTTCTATTTATATATACAAGATGGGTTTTATTCTATATGCTATGGCCCTTAGCAGCAAGTCAAAAGTTATAAGTTGACTCTTATCCCTCCCCGAGATATTATCTTATTATTACGTTTCATTTGTGATTTACATACTCGGTACATTCTTTGTACTGATGTCCCTTTTCCTGGGGCACTCTGTTTCATGCCACGTAGGTGTATATAGGCGATGCGAGGACTCTCTACTGTAGGTTACCTCCAGATATAAGCTTTTGGATGGTGAGATCTACTTCTTCTTGGAGTATTGTCGAGTCACATTTTATATATTTTATTTTGTTTTATTAGGATTTCGGGAACACTGTCCCGACTTATATATTATGGTCATGTTTTCTTAGAGGTTTTGCAGACAGTGTCCTGTGTATAGTTTTAGGTATGACATATCAACGGTCTTATCGGCCCCTATGTATCTATATAAATCATTTTAAATTAGTTATATGAGTTAAGTTCTAATATTTTTTATTATACATAGACGTGGCCTATCATGAGCCATGGCGAGTCTTATAGTAAAGAAGGATAAGGTACGTGGCACTCGGTTGGGTAGGCACCGAGTGCCAGTCGTGGTCCCCCGATTTTGGTCATGACAAACTTCGTATCATAGTAGATCTATCCTAGGTTTGTCTGCAAGTTGTGTGCAGTACATTCTTGTTTATAAATATGTTGTGCACCATGCTGTGTAAACAGGAAACTATAGGGCATTTAGGGACTTTTTACCCTTCCTACTTGATATTAGATCGTGTAATAGAGCAAAGTCATAGGGAATAAAGCCCTTGACCTTTGACTTGTTTATATATATATAGCAATGCCTATGACCAGGAAAGCTACCGCTAGCTAGAAGCTTAAAGCAGTGGCAGATGAGGGCATGAGTAGAGTACCAATGTCTAGTGGGGAACAGAGTGATGCCCCAAGGGGAAATGTGACACCCTTGCATAATTCTTCAATTTTGCTATAACGTGAGGAGATGAAGTGGAACCCAATACTTCCACCTATTGTTCAAGATGAGGATATGGATAAGCGGAGTGCATTATGGTTGTTAACTAGATTGGTAGCCGATCAGGGTCAGATCCAGGTAGGTATAGGTGTTGGTTACGTTGATGGGGTTATTAAAGGGAGAGTTCGAGACTTCATCAACCTGTACCCTGCAGTGTTTACTGGATCCAACCAGGATGAGGACCCATAAAATTTTATTGATAGGATACAGACAACTTTGAGGGCGATGCATGCATCAGACACTGAGAAAATAGAGTTGGCCTCTTACCAATTGCGGGATGTTGTAGTTTAGTGGTATGAAACTTTGGAATTGTCTAGAGGGACAAATGCACCTTCAGCAGTATGGGAAGAGTTCTCAGGAGCTTTCTTGCATTTTTATTTGCTGGCAGAGATTCATCAGTCAATGGTAGACATGTTCTTGGATCTTAAATAAGAGAATATGAGTGTGCGGGAGTATAGTCTCCAGTTTGATTCCTTGATGAGGTATTCCGCCTCGATTGTGTCTGAGATGAGTGACCTAGTGCATCGATTACTGGTAGGACTTGGGTTGCACCAGATTAATGAGTGTTCCGCGGCGCTCTGATCGATAGTATGGATATTTCCCGCATCAAGGCTTATGCTCAGAATTTGGAACATCGGAAACGGCACCAATACGAGAATTGTGAGGAGGGTCAGTGTAAGAAGGCAAGTTTTGCTAAACAACCTGAGGACTTTTTTGGGCGATCTTATGCCACCATACCGTGTTGATAGTATCCGACAGTTGCAGAGGCCGCATTATGAGGGATCTGTCTATTCTTTATCCAGTCAGAGCTCGAGAATTTTAGGTTTTTAGAATCAGAGGGATTCAATGCAGATGAGGGCGCCTCCTCAGCGGTGCAGTCAATGCGGTAGAGCTCATTCTAGGAAATGTCGTCTAGGATCTAATATATGCTATACCTATGGAGACCCTGGTCATTATATGAAGGATTGTCTTATGATTAATATAAGAGTGAGTTGGCATTACGTCTGAAGGGTTGGGGAAATCGAGGCTAGCTTGAAATCAAAGTAGGAACCCGAGGATAGTAGACCCAGGGAGGAAAAGGGAGTAACCTAGGACATTAAGAAGTTAGAACTTTGATAGCTCTAACGCCCAAGGGAGAAAACAACATATAGTGCGCAAAAATTTGGGAAAGTTAGTATAATTAAAAGGAAGTTATGGACCCGGTTATATATACAAGATTACAACTAGTAGGTGCCAGCACCTACAAGATAGATTAACAAAACTGTATGCGACGAATGGATTAGAAAGTAGTTTTATAGAGGGATGACATCCTGACCCCAAAGAGCCTCATATTAGTTTCATTGGAGTATAGCTCGGGAAGATATATACTTTTATAATTGATGAGTATGTTATGTACATCTTGCAAGTTTAAAAATTTAAGAACGAATGTTTCTAAGGGGGGAAGGATGTTACATCCCGCATTTCGTATGTTAAAGTTTCATCGTAAGTTAATCGATGTAGACTCGAGAATGAGATTTTTTTAGGTTATAAGAATTTATGATATTTTTAACAAGTGATAAGTAATTATTATAATGGTTAGAGGGTTAAAGAATCGAAGAAATTGACTATCGCCGAAGTTTGCCATTTTATGATAAAATACAATCCGATCTATAATACCACGTATTTATGGATTAGTACTATATAATATACCACACAACCATGATAGTAAAGTATGTTATAGTAAGATATATAAAGTGTGTTAAAAGTGAGTAGTATTTTAAGTAATTTGAGATAATTTTTAATTATGTGGATAGTTGGGTAATTAATGATTTTAGTAGGAGATTAATTAAAAGTTTGGATAAGGCCTACAAGGCCTAACGAAGCAGCTCCCCCCCCAATTCTAAAATAATATGTGACTAATACGTGTTAGATAGTGACATTTATACCACATGTCACAATATTTCAAAATAGTGGCAAATGAGGTGGACCCCACTATCCACTCATTTACTTTTCGATACACTTATGAAATATATATAACAGGCAACGTTTTTAACAAGGAACTACATTTGTTTGCTTCTTCTCAACAAGATTAGAAATGGCCCTTGAGAACTTTGAGCTACAAAGGTAGATATCTCCTTGCATTAGAGCAAACTGTCAAGAACATAAATGTGTATTTCCATATCGATTTCCTCAAGATGATAAAAAATTAGAGATTGTTGACATATCCAAGTAGGAAGTTGACATTAAAGATATGTTAAGGCTATCCCTTCTTTTCTTTTTTGGTAAGATCCAAGTAACGCTACGTAAATAGAATGTTATTTTATAAATAGTTCTACTCTTAGTAACTAAGAAGATTTACGTTATTAATTCATGTAAAATAATATTCAAGCATGTCTAAGTATATTTCTAGTTCCCTATTTGAGGCATATAATAAAGATGTTAATGTTTATAATAAAGTGACACATGCGTATTAATTTACCACCGAGCTACGGCCGGTTGGGCAGTTACACATTCACCATCGAGCTACGGCTAGTTGGGAAGTCATGCATTTACCACTGTGCTACAGTCAGTTGGGCAGTTACACATTTACCACCGAGCTACGGCCGGTCGGCCAGTCATTTATTTACCATAGCGCTATGGCCAGTCGGGCAGTTACCACTAATTAGTTGGGTAGTTAACATCACGAGAATAATGTAATCAGAACAATTATATTGTATTTATTAATATATACGGGATAGGTTTTATTCTAAATGTCATGCCCTCAGTGGAAAATCAACAGTTATAAGTTGACTCTTATCCCTCCCTGTGATAATATCTTATTATTATGTTTCATTTCTGTCTTACATACTTGGTACATTCTTCGTACTGACATCCCTTTTCCTGGGGCGCTGTGTTTCATGCCATGCTGGTGTAGATAGGCAAGGTGAGGACCCTCTACTAGAGGCTGCATCCACATATCAACTTTTTATTCTTGAGCTCTACTTTGTTTACCGTAAAAATGGTAACAACAAATAAATTTGTAAATGGGATTCTAAAAATACATGATCAATTCCCGATCTAGTTTGAATGGGTGACTAATACTAAATATTGAGTAAAATAGTAAAGATTGAGCTAGCCAAAAATGATAATCAAACCAGTAAGGGGCGTTCCCGAGCTTAGGACAAGCCAATAGATACTCCGGGGCCAGACCTCGAGCCTACCTCAGGCCTATCGAGGTTAATCTTATCGAAGGTAGTTGGGAATGGAATAATAGATAAATATACAAGCACAGTTTTAAATGATCAAGTTTGAGTAAAATGTTTGAATAACAGATTGAGAGACAATAAAATGTTGAAGATGATCTCAAGATATAATAGACAAATCGAGAAAATAGCTATCGGTGAATATGATTTAAAACCAGAGAGGAATTTAGAGAAAGAGAGAGAATATTATTGCTTTATTTGTAAGGACAAGGAGATATCTTACAAGGTGTTGGTGACCCCTCTTTTACAGAAAGAAAGGGGGTACCCAAACTTAATATAATAAATAAATACAATAAAAGCACGACATGTGACAACCTACATTTATTTGTGGGAGAACTAGCGTCGAGCCATTTGGAGAAGTCTCACGGGCCCTAGTCATATCCCTCGGGGTATATCTTCACCCATCCGGGTCTTAATGTTTTATCTGGGAAAGGAATCAGCTAGGTCTTGATGGGGAACCGAATCGAGATCCCATGCCTTCAGGATTTGCTCTTCGAAGCACTATGTCGAGGAAAATTGGTCTCCCGATTTTCCCGCATACAGATAGTCTTCGCGCTTCTTAGAGGGAAGTGATAAGAAATGTCTTTGACGCACTTCTTCGAGGTCCTCGACATGCCATTATGCCGATGGATCAGCCTTTTTCCACAGAAGCTGAGGAATTTTTCCTTCCCGCTTGTTTAGAATTTTTTGGAAGTATTATGATCCCTCATTTTTTGGGGCCGCAACGTCGTTGTTTCCACTGTGTTCTGCCATTTGGTCACTATCATTTCATCTTCTACGAACGCATTAATTTTTCCTGTCGTTATGATTTTTGAGAGCGATAATGCGTTGTCAGTTACTTTGTTTTTTTCCTCTATATATATGGGGCTCCCTTGCGATTAATTCTTCATTCAGCAGGCTTCCTTTGATACATGCTTTTCTTGATTTTCTTGCTTTTCTTGCCACTTTTCTAGCCATTGTTGCTCTACAATGTTTGGGGCCTATGGCCTTAAGATTTTCTATCGGTCAAGACATAGGCCAGCCCTTAATCTTTCCTGGACAGGACGGGCTTGTCCTGCTCTGATGGCGTTGTTGTTGCTGTTGTTATTGCTGTCATTGCTGGCTTGGTATAGCGACATAGGAGGTCCGTGTCCCCTGATCTAGAGGAAGATTTCGGATTATCCATTGCTGCTCAAGAGGGGGCTTGGATTATACACCGCTGCTCACCCTCCTTCATCGGCCCGGCGTGTTACATCCCCTTTGGATTCCGGGGGGTGTGGTGATTGGCTCCACTCGACCATTTTATTCCGGGCCGAGGTGATATCTCGAGAAGTGGCTTCGAGGGAAATATGCAGGCGGAGTCCGCGCTAGCTAAAATTTTTTTGTACAGCCACTTCTTGCCTTCCTCTGGTATCCCTTCGTCATTTTACTATTCTCCCGGCTTCCTTTTGAAGATTCCATTTCGGGAGGTAGGGATGAGATCTTGGCGGGGGCCAGACTTGGAAGATATTGTCTTTCAGGTCATATGACCGGAAGGATGACTTCAGAAGCGCTACACATAGGATGCCCTCTTTTGGACTTGTATGCTGCCCGTATTCTTCCCCTTTTTCTTTTTTTTGTAAAAGAATCTTTTGTAATTATGTAAGATGCAATTGTATATAAAGACATATATGATTATAAATATGTTTCTTACTGATGTTCCGCTTTCAATCCCTGCCCTTTTTCGTTATATCCTTATGTCTGTTGGAAGCCTTGGTTTGTTCTTGACCACTGATGAAGCATTTTCTCAAACCCCGTATTGGTCGGTGTGGCTTTCATCGAACCCGACGTGGTCGGGACATGTTTGTTGCCTGTTGAGGGAAGCGTGTGTTTTAACCAGTTCTTTCCAAAGTAGATTCGGAGGATTTTTTAGCAATAGTCGGGCGTCCCCGAGTTGCATTTTTTGGGTGGTAACAGCCATTCCGACCATAGTCGTATGCATTTGGCCGCGGCTATTTTTGATCCCGAAAAGCAGTTTTAGGCGTCCACACCGAGAGTATTCCCTTTAGGGATTCTTACAAAAATGATGTGTAGCCTAAACTGCGGGATTTTTCATGCATGTTGAGGTCTTACAGTTTGCCATGCATGTTGAGGTCTTATAGTTTATCATACCTGTTGAGGTCTTACAGTTTATCATGCCAGTTAAGGTCTTACAGTTTAGGGAGAATAGATCTGGTTTTGCCGAGGCTGCGAGTTAGGGTCTTACAATTTTTGATTTTCTAGTGTGTGGAAATTGGAGACAGTCTCCGAGTTATCGAGTTCGCATGAAGACATCTTTCCACGAGCTTGAAGCTATTTCTGGGGGCTTGATGAGCCCATAATTGTTTTTCGGGGGCTTGGTGAGCTCGGAGTATTTCGACCTTAGGGTCATCCGGATGTCGGACTTCCTATGTCACCAAGTATCTCGGGACATATTTCGTGTAGGTGCCTCCATCGGGGGCACGCTGCGATTTGTTTCTTTTTGCAAAGCAAGGCGTTGGAGATATGCTCTGACTTATTGATGCGATATATGTGTTATCGAGTTGGCTTGACCAATTTTTAGGTCAATTCGGGCTATTTTGTTGATTCTCATGTTTCTTTGCTTTTGTTTAGGAGTCTTTCTTTGCTCCTAAAAATAAGGGGGATATTTTTTGATGGCCTGATATAATGATACATGTTCTCGTCTTAACGAGATTTGGCTACTTTGACCGCTTTTGGACTGATACATTATTTCCATATACGGATCATTATTCAACGCTCCTCTAAGTCTGGTGGATTTTAGGAGGGATGCTCTCAGCCGCTTCGGGGGTTGGCCGTAAAGATGGCTTCGAGCAATTTGTGCGGGGTTTTATCTCCTAGTGGCTTCGCGGGCGTTACCTCATTAAAAACCTTACCGGTAAAAACTCTTCTTTTGGGATATAAACTCGATCTAAGTAAAAGAGTGCAACGGGTGCGCCTTTATTGCGTCGTCTCGAGATCTTCGGACAGTGCTAGTGTCTCGATATTTCGGGTCAAGTCAGGCGCGCCTTTCTTGGGAGTCCTCGAGGCTTTCGAGTAGTGCCTGCACGAGGGTTAATTTCTATTTTGAAAATAAAATAAAGGAAATAGAGGTACCTTGAGACGGGATACTCCTAGGTGCTAACTTGCTTTGATTGTCCGCGATCGGGCATGCGACGTGGGTTTATCTTTGCATTTTTTCAGACCTGCCCCGGATTGAGCCTTGATTCGCTTGTGGGCTTATTCACGGGCGAAGGCAAAGGGACCGAGAGTGCATCATGTATTGTGAACATTTCCGTTACCGCGTATTGATCTCCATAGAAGTTTTAGACCGCATCCTTTGCCGAGAAATTTATCATTTGGTGGAGAGTGGACGGTATTGCTCTCATGAAATGTATCCATGGTCATCCGAAAAAGACGTTGTACCTCATGTCCCTTTTGGTGACATGAAAATTTGTGTGTTGGGTTATGCCGGCCACGGTGATGGGTATGATGATCTCACCTTTCATTGTTTCGCTTGCGATGTTAAACCCGTTGAGGACTCGAATGGTGAGTACAATTCGTTCAGTTAAACCGAGCTGTTCTACTACCCTTGACCTGATAATATTGGTCGAGCTACCTAGATCCACGAGTACATGTTTTATCTAGAAAGAATTTACAAGGAAGGAAATTACCAGAGCGTCGTTGTGGGGCTGAGACGAGGCATTTGTATCCTCTTCACTGAATGTAAGGGCGTCATCGGGAATGTATCCTCGAGTCTGTTTCTCCTATATGATAGGTATTTTTTTTCCTCATTATGGGTTCTTGCGGGGTGTCGGCGCCGCCCATGATCATGTAGATGATGGGTTGAGGTTCGTTTACCTCATTCTTCTAGGCTACCTCCCTATCTCGAAACTAGTTTTTGGCCTGATCGCTGAGGAATTCTCGGAGATGTTCTTTGTTGAGCAGCCGGGCTACCTCTTCTCGTAGTTGATGGCAATCTTCGGTCCAGTGGCCGTATGTGTTGTGGAACTCGCACGTCAAGTTTTAACTTCTCTGTGAAGGATCCGACTGTATCGGTTTGGGCCATTTTGTATCTTGGATTTTGCTGATAGTGAACAGTATGACTGATACATCGATGCTGAAATTGTATTTCGATAAGTGAGGTGTGTTGACTGGTCCCGTGTTCCTGTCAAATCGGGTCCTGTTGATGACCCCTCGAGGATCCTATCCTCGATCAATCTTTCTATCGTTGCGGGGCAGATTATGCCTTCGGCATTCCTTCTGTCTTCGTAGTACGGATAATACCGTTCTTTGCTTGGCTTCATCTCTTTTGTCGGGAATCTACTTGGGTACACCAAGCCCGATGGGGCCCCAGTTGGTCATATTCGATAAGATTTTTGTTTCAGTTGTTTGGAAGCCATGGAGCTCTGTTCATTCAGGCCTTGGGTGAAGGCCTGCACCGCCCAATCGTCAAAGACTGGTGGTAACTCCATTCATTCCATCTGAAACCGGGACACGAACTCCCGCAGCATCCCGTTTTCGCTTTCCTTGATTTTAAAAGCATCGGACTTCCTTGTCACTACTTTAATGGCTCCGGCGTGTGCTTTTACAAAAGAGTTCGCTAACATGGCGAATGAGTCTATGGAGTGGGGGCCAGGTTATGGTACCACATCATGGCCCCCTTTGAAAGTGTTTCTCCAAACTTTTATAATAGTACGGATTCAATCTAGTCACTCTTTATGTCATTACCTTTTACTGCGCAGGTATACGTAGCAACGTGTTCATTGGGCTCGGATGTGCCATGGTATTTAGTGAGTTCCGCCATTCTGAACTTCTTTGGGATACGTTTTGGCGCCGCTTCTTTAAGGAATGGTCTTTGAGTGAATTTCTTTGAATCTAGACCCTTAAGGACCGGAGGGGCACCAGGGATCTGATCGACCCTAGAGTTATAGGTCTCGACCCTTTTATTGTTGGCTACGATCATTTTCTCTCTCGATTCGATCCTTTTCGTGAGGTCCTCGAGTAATTTTATAATAGCGGGGTCAGCCACGGACTCATTGGTGGTTGACCTTTTCAGTACCCACTCTGCGGAGGGAGCTGTATCTGGGGCCACTGTAATGGGGGTTCTTGCATGGCTCTGTACCTGGGAGATTGCTAGTTGCTGTGCCCGCAACATTTCAAAGATAACGTAAAGACTAACTTCCTACTCTTCCTAGGCCGGGGTTTTTGCGCTTCTAGTTGGTCGCTGCATCGTACACTCCTATCGATGTGGGACGATTCATCTACTTGCTGAGCATCCCGCGAATCTGCGTCTACTGGGATTGGTCTTGGAACACCGTTAGGATTCTATGGAGGTGCTCCCAATGCCGTAATGGCCACGCCGTTTTCCCCGTGGTCTTCAAGGTCGTTGTTCTCAACCCTGTTTATCGAGTCGGGCATTTTGACCTGCAATCAAAGAGTTCTCGAGCAAGAAAAAATGTGAAAGATATCGTGTGTTTAAGTGACGAAACTAGCAATTAAATAATCACTATTATTTTTAGCACCACGGAGGGCGCCAAACTGTTTACTGTAAAAATGGTGACAACAAAAAAATTTATAAATGAGATTCTAAAAATACGTGATCTATTTCTGAGCTAGTATGAAGGGTGATTAATACTAAATATGGAGAAAAGCAGTAAAGATCGAGCTAGCCAAAAACGATAATCGAACCAGTAAGGGGCGTTCCTGAGCTTAGGACAAGCCAATAGATAACTCGGGGCTAGACCTCGAGCTTACATCGGGCCTATCGAGGGTAATCTTATCGATGGTAGTTGGGAAGGGAGTAACAGATAAATATACAAGCAAGTAAGGTTTTATATGATCAAGTTTGAGCGAAATGTTTGAATAACAGATTAAGAAACAATAAAATGTTGAAGACAATCTCAAGATATAATAGACAAATCGAGAGAAAAGCCATCGGTGAATATGACTTAAAACCAGAGAGGAATTTAGAGAACGAGAGAGAATAGTATTGCTTTCTTTGTAAGGCCAACCAAATATCTTATATGATGTTGGTGACCCCACTTTTATAGAAAGAAAAGGGGCATCCAAACATAATATAATAAACAAATACAATAAAAGAATGTGATGTGACAGCCTGTATTTTTTTGTGGGAGAACTGGCGTCGATCCGTTTGGAGAAGTCTCGCGGGCCCTAGTCACATCCCTCGGGGAATATCTTCGCCCATCAGGGTCTTAATCGATGTTCGATCTGGGCAAGGGCATCGGCTAGGTCTTGTGGGGGAACCGAACCGATATCCCGTGCCTTCGGGATTTTCTCTTCGAAGCACTATGTCAAGGAAAATTGGTCTCCCGATTTCCCCGCATACATACTTCTTCCAGGAGTTTTGCCGAGTCACATTCTGTATATGATATTTTGTTTTATGAGGATGTCAGGAACCCTGTCCCGACTTATATATTATGTTCATGTTTTCTTAGAGGTGTTGCAGATAGTGTCTAGTGTATAGTTTTAGGTATGACATACGGCCTTGTCGGCCCCTATGTATCAATATGAATCTTTTTGAATTAGTTATGTGAGTTTTGTTTTAACATATTAATTATATATAGATGTGGCCTATCATGAGTTGTGATGACTCTTATAATAAAGAAGGATAAAGTATGTGGTGCTCGGTTTAGTAGGAACTGGGTGCCTGTTGTGGCCCTCCGATTTGGGTCGTGACATGCCCGTTTATCTGGGGGTAAAAGGATGTCCTAAGATTCACCAGAGTAACCAAACCTTACTAAAATTTCTTCCAAAAATTAGTCGTGAATTGTGCCCCCAGATAAAAAATGATAGAAACTGGAGTGTTACGAAACCACAATTTCCTTGATATACAACTGAGCATATTGTTCCATTGTCGGTAGCCTTTTTCTTAAACCCCTCCCAAAAAAAAGTGTGTTGACTTAACAAGTAAGAAGTGTGTTGATTTTGTGAGTCGATCCACAATCAACCAAATCGAGTCAAATTTGAAAGGATTGCGGGGTAGACCTACCATAAAGTCCATATTGATCATCTCTCACTTCCACATTAGGATTTCTATGTTCTCTGCCAACCAATCGGGCCTTTGGTGTTCGGCCTTCACTAGATGACAATTTGGACATTTTGCCACAAAGTCTTCAACATTCCTCTTCATACTATTCCACCAGTAGACTTCATTAAAATCGTGATACATCTTTGTAGACCCCGAGTGCACAAAATACCTAGAAGTGTTGGCCTCGGTAATGATTCTTTCCAGAGACCATCTATATTTGGAATACATAATCACCCTTGGTACCTTAGCGTACCATTTTCCATGACGAGAGAAATTCGATGAACCTCCGTGGTCAACGTCCTTTGATATTCCTCGAAGTGGGCAGAACTACTTCTGCTACAACAATAGCCTTCTGTGGATGATATAAAATATCGATGCCATAGTCCTTGAGTAACTCAAGCCATCTTCTCCACCTCAGATTTAATTCCTTATGCTTGAAATATAATTAAGGATCTTATGGCCTGTGAATATATCCACATGGACCCCATACAAATAATGACGCCAAATCTTCAATGCGAAAACCATCGTTGTGAGCTATAAGTCATGTGTTGGATAATTATTCTCATGATTCTTGAGTTGCCTAGAAGCAAAAGCAATCACCTTCCATGTTGCATAAATAAACACCCTAGTCTTATTCTTGAGGCATCACAATATACCACAAACCCATTTGTACCCTCTGGTAGGGTCAATACCGGTGTTGTGGTAAATCTTGATTTCAACTCCTGGAAGCTCCTTTCACAAGCATCTGACCATTGTAACTTAACCGTCTTTTGCGTCAATTTAGTCAACAGAGAGGCAATGGTAGATAACCCTTGTCCATGCTCTGTTTGAATGAACAACAATCCCTCTGAATGTTACCCATCATACCACACCCATAGCATATGGTCTGGTCCATAAAGCAGGCTCCAAAGTGCATCTTCTTATGCCTAGGGCATGAGGGCCTTTGCTGCTGCTGGAATCTCCCTCCATGCCGACCCTCCTGGTAGGATCCCCTATTACCCTGGCTGGACCGAAATTGCTCCATAGCTGTTGATTGGGCCTCATTGAATGCACACTAATCGAAGACTAAGCAAAGGACTGGGATGGACCAGACAACCCTCCCCTAAATGTTGAGCTGCCACCACCACCACCAGAAGGCTTACTAAAGTTGCTCGCTGACCGGACCTTGTTATTAACCTCTCACTATATTCTATTGTTTAGTTTGCGGGTCTTTGCGCTTGAGAAAATGCCAGCATCTTACCATAGTTCATACCAGAATTGAAGGCAGCTGTAGCGGCCTCGTTAATAACCAAGGGGCTGAGGCCCTGCACAAACTGGTGCATTCTAGCCTCCATAGTAGGAAACATGTAGATGGCATAATTGGACCGGCGCAGAAACTTTATATGAAACTCCACACACTTATGCTACCTTGTTTCAAACTCTCAAACTTGGTGGCATGAGATGCATTAGTCTCGGCATGCAAGAAATGATCAATTAAGGCATAGGAAAACTTACTCCATCTAGCCGGAGGACTTCCCTCCACATTGGACTCCTCCCTAATCTCAAACCAAGAATAGGACACTTCTTTCAAGTGGTAGGAGGCTAACTCCACTCCATCTATCTCAGTAGCACGCATATTTGGAGAGTCTTGTGCATCTCATTAATAAAGTGCTGGGGGTCCTTCTCGGGATTAGTACTCGTGAACACTAGAGAATCTAACTGAAGGAATATGTTCACCTTGGAACTAGCGGAATCACCATGCTGGCTGGAAGAAGTAGGTGCGACATTCAATCTCTAGGTCTGTGAAGCCACTATCTGAGCCAACATTTGTAAAGCTCCCGTAAGGTCACCATCATAAACACCGGGATTGGAAGCTAGAGCTAGAGGTGTAATAGTGTACCTTTAGTAAGAGTAGGGATTGATGTAGTCTGAGTAGGAGTAGTAGAATCAGGTGGTGTAGCAGCTGGGGAAATATCCTCATCCCTCGATTCTCATCACCCTCATCATTAGTATAGAGTAATGCAAACTGACTATTTCCTTGATATAAAAGTGAACATGTTGTTCCACTTCGTTGGTAGCCTTAATAGGTAAGAAGTGTGCTAATTTCGTGAGTCGATCGACAATCACCCAAATCAAGTCGAATTAAGGAGTTCTAGGTATACTTTCCACAAAGTCCATAATGATCATCTTCCATTTCCACATTGGCATTTCTATGTTCTGTGCCAACAAACCGAGCCTTTAGTGTTCGGGATTCACCTGCTGACAATTGGACATCTTGCAACAAAGTACGCAATATTCCTCTTCCCATTATTCCACGAGTAGACTCCTTAAATTTATGTTACATCTTTGTAGAGCCTGGGTGCATAGAATACCTATAAGTATGGGCCTCGGTCAAGATTCTTTCCCGGAGACCCTTTATATTTTGGAACACATAATCTCCCTTGGTACTTTAGTGTACCATCATCTATGCCAAGAGAAAAAGCCATGGTCTTATGTTTATGAATCCCCTCCTTCATCTGAACCAACAATGGATAGTCATACTTCTTCTGCATGACTTCCACAACAAGCGATAATTCAGCTCTATTTTGCACAATTACCCTTCCTTCACTAGAGTCCACAAAATGAACTGCAAAACTATCCAATGGATTAAACTTTGTGGCTAATAGCCTTTGATATGCCTCCAAGTGGGCGAAACTACCTATACACCTCTAGCTAATAGCATCTGTCACAAAATTATCCTTCACTGGATGTTATAAAATATCGATGTCCTAGTCTTTAAGTAACTCAAGCCATCTTCTCTGCCTCAGATTCAATTCCTTCTGCTTGAAAATATATTAAAGGCTCTTACGGTCCGTGAATATATCCACATAGACCCTATGCAATAATGACTCCAAATCTTTAATGCGAAAACCATCGCGGCAAGCTCTAAGTCATATGTCAGATAGTTCTCATGATTCTTGAATTGCCTAGAAGAATAAGTGATCACCTTGCCATGTTGCATCAAGACACACCCTGGTCTAATTCTTAAGGCATCATAATATACCACAAACTCATTTCTACCCTCTGGTAGGGTTAACACCAGATTTGTAGCCAATCTTGATTTCAATTCCTGGAAGCTCCTTTCACAAGCATATCACCATTGAAACTTAACCGCCTTTTGTGTCAATTAAGTCAAGGGAGTGGCAGGGGGTAGAGAACCCCTCTAAAAATTTCTTATAATACATAGCTAAGCCCAAGAAACTACAAATCTCTGTTGGGTTATAGGTATAGGCAAATTCCTCACCTCTGTAATATTCTGAGGATCAACCTTAATTCCTTCTCTAAAGACAACATGACCCAAGAATGTGACAGATTCAAGCAAAAATTCACATTTCAAAAACTTCAAATATAACTCGTGTTTATACAGAGTCTGCAGAACTGCCCAAAGATGATCGGCATGCTCCTCTTGATTTTGGGAATATACCCGAATATAGTCAATGAACATTATCACAACAGAGTTGAAGAACGTCTTGAAAACTCGGTTATAAGATCCATGAAAGCTATCGAGGCATTTGTTAGCCCAAAAGACATTACCAGAAATTCAAAGTGCCTGCACTGGGTTCTGAAAGCTATTTTTGGAATATCATGCTCCCTAATCTTCAATTGGTGATATCCGGATGTTAAATCCATCTTGAAGAATTACTTAGAACCTTGCGATTGATCAAAGAAGTCATGTATACTTAGTAGTGAGTACTTGATCTCTATCGTGAACTTGTTGAGCTGCCGATAGTCAATACATATTCTCAGTGACCCATCTTTCTTCCTTACAAAGAGAACCCGTGCGCCCCAAGGCAACAAAATCGGTTGGATATAACAATACATATTCTCAGTGACCCATCTTTCTTCCTTACAAAGAGAACCCGTGCGCCCCAAGGCAACAAAATCGGTTGGATATAACCCTCCTCTAACAAGTCCTTTAACTGCACCTTTAGTTCACTAAATTCGGTCGATGCCATTCTATAGGGTAGAATGGATATAGGATGTGTGTCTGGCATCGCATCGATTCCAAAATCAATCTCCCTATCTGGCGGAATCCTAGGGAGCTCATGAGGAGCCTAGGTTTTACGTGAAATTTCTTACGGGGCCTTACAACCTTACAACTTCCCCTTAGAATATCAATAACCCTTACCTAAAATATCACATATTTGGAGATAAACAGAGAAATGATCTTAGTAATTTAATATGTACCCTAGTACACCTTTAAATATAAGGTGGAGACTCTTTTTTAACACCAATAGGGAAACCACTAGTTGAATCTTATTTTGACTCGTACAAAATAGGGTGAAACTATATGGTGAATCCACATGGAATTTCACACATAGGTTCTAACCTTAGAAAACATAGACTATACTTGGAATTTGGGATTGTTTGTACACTGCTTTAACTATGCTTAATTTGCAATTGTATGCTTGCATGCCTTACCTGCTCGTTATGTGCTTATTTTCTTATTTTAAAAATGTTATTACTAACATCACTATCTATTACTGCATGATATACACTATCATCACACTCTGTCCTATCGAGTCTTGGTCGTACACTATCATACGCAATGGCATGCTAGGGTTGTCATTTACACCCCGCCGAACTTTCTTTCAAAATTCCTTAATTTCAAAGAATGGTTCTAGCAAACATAGGTCATATTGCATAAACCTTAGGTGAGTCGGTCCTTAGCATCGACATACAATTAGGAAAGCCATATTAATGTCAACGAGTCATGCATCCAATGAAATAACTTTTATGGAATGACAAACCAATCATGACGAGACACTTAATATAAGAATCAAACACTTATCAAACCCCCTTTTTAGCTACAGTCTTCAAAAATGGAAATCAACCAAAACATCCCTAAGATCAACATAGTGAGGGAGCACCACACAAGCTGAAGCAATGGTGGAACAATATCAGCTGAGAACATGGAGATAAAATTAGGACACACCTAAGAACATTGACTGCCTTTTGATAAACATTCGAGCTGAGAAGTTGCTTACTGATAATGTTTTGGGACCTAGCCAAAATTGTGTTCAAGTTTGATGATTGTGAGTTGCTGCCAACCTTAGAAGAAGTTACATGTTTTGAAGAACTGCTATTTACTAGGAAGCGGCCGATACTACTGGTCACCATGCCCGGCTACATGTTTCTTAATTCTTTGGTCTAGAAAAGAGTCAGGGGTTGAGAAACATTAAATATGGGTAGGTTTGCTTGGACCAATTGTTCAACAGGTTCAGACATCGTGAAAGCTATGAATGGTACTTGGGATAATTTTAGGGTGATCAGGCAATGTAGGAAAGTCCCTGACCAATAACCTTCTATTTGGTGTTGTTGGGAATTGTTGGTTTTTTCATAAAGAAGAGGACGGATCAATATCAACTTGTTGCATGTGGTTTTGGCAATATTACTGGGCAACCTCCAAGGTACTTTGGTACCTATAGTGTTAGCACAGATTCTCAGAGTTTTTTCTGCATGTTATTGAGGGTATAATTTCTTCAACGGTTGTAGCCTACTGCTACAAATATGGGCCACTGAGCACTTCTTTCAGCAAGAGGCCATAATTGACTACTTGGTAGCCATTAGCAACATGATTTGTTTCTCCCTAAATGGACAGGATAAATGGAGAGAGATGTTGACTGACTTAAGCAGAGAATGGGTCAACTAGAAGCGGTCATGGCTGGGCAGAATTATAGTCCTAAGGACTCCCCAAAAGCATTTTATCGAGCATATAGGACTTTAGGGCATCTAGCCATACTCACCCCAGAAGTTCTCACGCAGTTCGGGCTAATTCAAGATATATATCTCTAGATGATGATGGCACTATATGAAGATATATACAATGGGCAGATCCCGACACTGAGGATAAAGAAGCTTCAAGAGGAATCAAATGATGTAGTCACAATGCCAAAGGATTAGAATTCATGGTGCACTCTAGAATATTATGTCTGGATCAATGAAGAAGATAAGCTAGCTCACAAAAAAGTAGGAAAGGAATAGCCTAGCTAGAGTTTGGAATGGCGGATGTGCAAATCTATCATGAGATTTTGCTACACTACCTCGAGACTACCTCTATGCACCGCCAAGTGGTCCTAGGGTCAATTGATCACATACTATCACCTACCGAGGATGATGATCGAGTAGTTGAATATATACAGATTAAATTTGAGATAGAACTAGAGGAAGAAGAACAACCCAAGTTCAATGATGATGAAGAAGAATTAGAAGAAGACCCGGAGGAAGTACTG
>MU744735.1:0-29940 GCA_026770625.1 Nicotiana glauca | reverse complement strand
CCCCCCAATTTTGTATATTTATCCCATACATTCTCATTTCCCTAAGGAAAAGTTTGTTTGAGCCCATGTAATTCTATGAATGTTTTAAATAATGATGTAACCTCTACTCCCTCTTATTACAACACAAATAATATCAATGAAATTGAAAACCAAAATTTGCTTCGAATCTAAATGTGTCAAATCTAATTATTTGTCAAATATTCATGACTTAGGCCTACCTCCAGCAAAGAGAGTGCCCCCGAATTTTAGGAAAATGCCCTTACTTGAATATGTGAACTAACTGCTCTGTGTGCATATTACATGTGCAAATACTGAAACTGACTTCTGTTCCTTTTCTTTTTCTTTCTTTTCTTTTCTTACAATATTATTATTCCCCAAAAGAAAGTTGGTTTGAGTCTACCCAAAACTGGCAGAACCACCGTACAACTTAAGATCGAAAGGGAAGATGTATGCGACAGATAACCCAACCGAACACGCTTTGGTAATAGCTGATGGCACAAGCCGATTGGGAGAGAAAGATGATATGAGGAATGAAGAACATATGGACAGGATGGTCAAAGAGATAGAATCCTTGAGGGACAAAGTACAACAAATTCGAGAATCTCCATATCTGGTTGTGACGATGCTCCCACAGCCACCTAGTTTTCCTTCTCTATATTCAATACCCAACCACTTTCTTTCCACTACTCGCCAAGCAAAAAATACCCCGACTTATGTCCAGACCACCAAGATTATACCCCTAGTAACCCCTGCAAACCCTCCCATACACACTGCTTATGTACCAAATTACATTCAAACACAACAGAACCCACCAGTTTCTACCAACATAGAAGTGATATGTTTCTCCTATATATGTCGTTTCAGAACCCACCTTCCCCAAGCCTTTCACGGTCACGATACCTTATATAGTGTATCAACGCACGGAAACGGAAAGGGTAGCTAAGTATAAGGAGGAGGAATTGGTTTCTAAGAAATTATGAGCATTGAAAAAACAAATGAAGAACCTTCAGGTCGCTCAAGAGAGTGAAAGTCTAGACTATGATGATCTGTGTATCAATCCTGATGTGGACATGCCGATAGGTATAAGCCTCCGATGTTTGATATCTTTGATGGGATAAATGATCCTAATATATATCTTTGATGGAACAGATGATCCTAATACATACTTGAGAGTCTAATTTGATAAGCTAGTTGGAGTAGGAAGAAATGAGAAGTTAAGGATCAAGTTGTTCAAATGGAGTTTGATATGGGAAACACTTACTTGGTAGACTTGCTAAGATCCCAAAAACAAAAGGGAGTGGCAGGATATGAATGAAGATTTCATGAATTTCTTCTGGTTCAACAAAAAAACTACCCTTGATAGGTTCGCTCTGGTAAACTTCCAGAAGAAGCAGTCTGAATCATTCCAAGAGTATACATGTTGATGGAGGTCAGAGGCAGCCATGGCACAACCCCTGTTAGATGACAGTGAGTTGACTAAGTACTTTATCAAGGCTTAGGAATGGATCTACTTTGAGAAAATGATGGGCATGATGGGGCAATAGTTCCCTGAACATGTCAAAATTGGAGAATTTTTAAAAGAAGGTATAAAGTCTAGCAAGGTACAATCTATGGCCGCATTGCAAGCAGCTAGCGAAGCAATCCAATCAGGATTAATAAACTGCGGAAAGAAGAAAATGAATAGGTATCGACAATCATTCCCTATTATCAGTCCAATCCACACCATGGAAACACCTCTTACTCTCCAAACGCGCATTCCCCACACCCACTTACTTATGATTCAGTATAAAACAAAATTATACTACAATCCCCTACCTCAATATAACCCACCTCACTCCCATACAAATCCAAACCCACCACGACTATAAGCTCCAGTTCAAACTATCACTCATTAAAACTGGCCGACTGATGCACCCCGACCTTGCCCAAAATTTGGATAAAGACGTCCCAAAAATTACACCCCGATTTCTGAACCTTTGGCTTAACAGTTTAAAAGATTGAGGAGAGAAAGCTTGATACATCCAATATAAGTAAGGGTTCCTGAGTATCCTTCAAAATACTTTGATGCAACCAAATAGTGCATCTACTACTCAAATGTACCGGGGTATGGTACCGAGGATTTCTTCAAACTAAAAAATGAAATTGATTCATTGATCAAAAGCAGAGCTATTCAATGCACTCCATCTCTACCTAATGTGAACTGCAACCCGCTACCAAACCATTGGAATCAAGGAGTTAGTATGATCACCTTGTATGAAGACTATGACTTGAAAGGAACCATTGTCACAAAGGGAATGTTGAGGCTACGAGGGTCCCACCTAAAAGGACTCCAATGATAATAGTATAGTTAAAACCTACAGTGATGGTCCAGACTTACTAGCAAGAGTCCGTCGGTGCTATCATGGATGAAGAGGATCAGGAATACAAGACAATCATGGCATATCAACGGAAAGGGAAATCTAAGATGACGAATTCCACATAGGCTCATAGAATGGCCAGATAAGGGAGGTTTTAGGCTCCTAGGGATGTAAATCGAGGAAATTCAGGAAGGGAACATATTCAGAGAAAGAATATAACATATTTGGTGGCCGTAGAATTCTAGAAGAAGATGTAAACCAAAGAAAAATCCATTAAGCAATAATTAAAGAAAACCTCAGCGCAAATATCAATAATAGATCTACTGATGAGTTCTGACAGTCACAAAGATGCCCTAATGAAAGTGTTAAGTGGGGTGAGAATGCTGAGCAATACCACCTGTGAGGCACTAGGAGCAACTATGAGGAAGATGTTCGAAGCAAATACGATCACTTTTCAAAGCGACGATCTTCCTATAGAGGGTGTGGGTCACAATAAAGCTTTACACATGACTGTGAAATGTGGAGATAAGGTGGTGTCCTGAGTACTTGTTGATGGAGGATCAGGACTCAATATATACATGCTCTCTATGCTACCAGAGTTGGTTATTCATCTAAGAGAGGTAAAAGAAAGTCATGTGAAGGTAAGATCTTTCGACGGGTTATAGAAGGACGTTGTAAGGACCCATAAAATTCTTAACCAAAAAGCTTGGGATTTCATGGTGACAAGTTGGATTTCGCGGTGCCAAGTTAGAGACCCGTCCGCTATAGTGCCGGTTGAAACCATTGAGGTTAGTGAAGAATTGTCCTATGAAGAGACCCAGGTTGCTATTCTTGATAGACAGGTCCGAAAGTTAAGAAACAAAGAAATTTCATTCGTGAATGTATTATTGTAAAACCAGAAAGTCGAAGACTCTACATGGGAAGCCGAGACTAAAATGAGAAAGAAGTACCCTCATTTGTTTGAATAACCATGTAAAAGTTGTATGAAGTTGTTTCCCCTATAATTTTTGTATTACTTGTTCGGCATATATAAAGACATCCCTTTCTAGTTATATCTCCTTATGAGGCTTCGATACGTGTTGTTTTGGTATTCTGTCAGGTTATTTAATCTTTCACATGTTGTTAACATGTGTTTCGGGGGTTCTCTGGCAGGTGGATAGGCCAAATTACAAACGAAACTCCAGCAAAATTTTCAAAAACACATGAATGTTAGGCAAATTTGAGGCTTATGGTTTATGGTATAACTGAACCTAAGTGAACCTTGACCCTCATTCGAGGACGAATGACCTTAAGTGGGGGAAGATGTAAGGACCCATAAATTTCTTAACCAAAAACTCAGGATTTCGTAGCGCCAGGTTGGATTCTTGCGTTATTATAGTAGAAATTCTTCGCGGCTTGGATTGAACAATACCCTATAAACTTAGAGGAAAAAGTTCCCCGAAAGAACGCATTTTTACGACCCATTATACGGCTGCATAATAGCTCTGCGGAACGCATAATGACCACAGATTAAAACAGAAAGTTGGACAATTTTGAGGCCACATATGGGGCCCGATTATGGGTCGCATAATCGTTATGCGGGTTGCATATTGATCGCATATCTACCTTGAATTTTTGCGAAAGGGAATTTCGATGGTGCATTATGCGACTGCATATCGATCACATACTCGGAAAGAAAATTTAACTTCCTGAGGCTCTTTCTGCGGTCATTTTGTGGACTACATAACCATTATGCGATCACAAACCCGTATCGGGGAAAACATTTCGCATTTTAAAACCCGACCCCATTCCATTAAAATACCCCCCCCCCCCAATCCATTTTTAGCATACTTTCTCAGATAATTAGAGTAAGAGAGGAGAAGGGGTTTCCATCCATTGTTCATCAAATCCTAGCCTAAACATCTTGAAGATTAACAAACAAGGCACCTAGGTCTTCCACCCATGAGGTAGGATTCTATCACCCAAGCTCTCAATTCTATATTGTAGCTAAAATGGACCTTTAGTGAGTTAATGCATGGGGAGTATAGTGGTTACCTTGCATGCATGTGATCCTAAGGTATGTGGGGAAATGCTAAGACAAAAATTGGAAAGACTAGGGAATGGGTTGGGGAAATCTTCCACTAAAAAAGGGCTATGGACCCACCCCAACAAACACATTATGTTTGATATAATGCTCAAGTGAGCTAGGGATATGATCAATTTCCTAATAATGAATTCAATTGTGCTACATGATTAAATAGATTGAAGGTGCTAAAAGTTCTGGAACTTGTCGTAGGAATTAGGGAAAGACTCAAATGAGGTATGTATTCCTAACCCTCTTTTTCTTAGAAATAAACTCTTGGTGTCCGGATAATTGGAATTATTTCTGAATTTATTATATGTATTGGAGTGAAAATTTATGTTCCGCAATTATTCTAAATGTTTCCTTGAAATCATGCTATATGAAAATGTGATTATGTTCTCCAAACTTTCCTTTTGTTTCCTTTTATTTTCTTATATGTGCATGCCTTATATGATAGCACTTGTTTGATATGGATGTTGATGATATTTGGTCAAATAATAAAGGGAAAGACTTGAATTATAAACCGTGTCCAAGTGCCAAGAACTACTTAATAAATGGGGCTGCTTGTGTCAAGTAATGAAAGATGAATAGAAATGTAAATGAAATGGATAATCGAAAGAGGTTATGTCCCAAGTGAGATGGCTTAGCCGATCGGGGCTAGATCGGACGCCATGTTATACACATAGTGGCATTTATTTTGGGCTTCTATTATCATTATGAATGTGGATATGTCTCACTTGGTATGGATTAGTCGGTCGGGCCAAGACCGAACTACGTGTAAAAACGTGGTGGCATTATGAGTTGTGGCATTTGGCACTAATGATCATCAACCTAAAAGAGATGGAAAGAATGAACCGGAACTATGTGATCGTTATTTGGTGGTTCCTTGTAATTCTGTGAAGTACTTGTTAATTGTTGTAACTGCCTTCTATTTGTTTCACTGTTCATTCTAATAAGATTTGGGTATGCCTTACATACTAGTATTATTCGACAGTACTAACGTCTCTTTTGTCGGGGCATTATATATTTAAATTGATGTAGGTGGTTCCATTGCATATAGCGTCGATCACAGATAGTGGTGCACTCTTCCTCTCCTTAAAGCAGTCTTGGTGAGCCCCCATTATTGTGTAGTCCTTCTTTTGTGCAAATTATCATATTTTGAGTTATAGCCAGGGCCTTGTCACCGGCATTGTCATGTTGATATTTTGTATCCTTAGAGGCTCCGTAGACGTTTATGTGGATCATATATGGGTGTTGGGATGGTTATTAGATCACATTGTATTTTGAAACTCTCCCACTAGATTGTCAACTATATGTACCTTTGAAAACTTAACTAAGGCCTATGGCGTTTAATTAAAAATGGACTAGTAACATTTTCATATTTATATAACTGATCTCTCCCCTGTTTAACATATGTGATACGCTCCCTTTTTGGTTCATGAATGAGTCGAATAGGAAAGACTGGATAGGCTTGCTCGATCGGGTTCACTCGGTTGTGTACCGGTCGCGCTCCCGAAGATTGGGGTGCTACATACTTGGTATCAGAGCGTAAGGTTTTAAAGCATCCTAGGATATCTTGAATCCGTGTTTAATAGAGCCCTTCTTATCAGTGTGTTGTCGACCACATCTACAAGTAGGGGGCTACTTGGACATTTAGGAATAATACCCTTCATTATTGTTCTATATCATGCGTTAAAGCGGAATATGAGGTTGTTTTCCTCTAACTCACGCATTGTTCTATCTTTCAGTAAATGGCACCTAAGAAGAAAGCGAGAATCGGCCAAGAAGCCAATACAACCTCAGGAGTGGCTGATGGTTCCCGACTTGATGTTGCGGGTGAGGATAATTGCCCTGCTATTATACTGCCTGATTCCTCTACTCTAGAGTGGACTACCCCAGTTCCTGCAACTGCGGAGGGTGGCACCATCCCTCCCGCCGATATGCCTATTCCACCTCCAGCCCCAGCCTCCTATCCCTGTATTTCGGATGGAAATCTTAGGGAAGCTATTCAGATGCTGACTCAGTTAGTGGCTTCTCAGGCGTAGAGGTCAAATGTTGCACCTACCTCATTTAGCTTTTAAGGGGATTCTTCTAGTTCTAGGTTAAACAAGTTCCTTCAGTTAACATCCAGTGTTCATAGGTACTGATCCCGAGGTAGACCCTCAAGATTTTATTGATGAGATGTATAAGACTCTCCGAGTTATACGTGCTACTGAGACGGAGGGAGTGGATTTTGCCTCATATAGTTTGAAAGGGGTGGCGTATTCTTGGTTCGATATATGGGAGGATTCCCATGAGGAGGGGAGCCCTCCTACAAGGTAGAGTGAATTTGCGGATGCCTTCATAGACTATTTGTTGCCTGCTTGAACACGGTAGTAAGAGTGTGTGGGAGTATCACATGAAGTTTGCGCACCTCTAAAAGTATGTTGATCACATAATGCCAACTATGGAGGCTAGGGTGCGTCGATTTGTAAAGGGCCTTGGCCCTTTGGTTATTAATGAAGCTGCCGGAGCTGCTAACATGAACTATTGAAGGATGGTGGCCTTTGCCCAAGTTAATGATGCTCAAAAGCTAAAATACGGGATGGAACGAGAAGGTAATAGTAGGGACCAATCCGCGGGCATCCTTGCGGATTCATTCAGAGGTGCGAGATCAGCTTTTCGGGGAGCATTATCAGGGCCATCCCAATCTTATTCCCAGTCTTCAGCCAGTGCCCTGCTATCAGGGCACGATCAGTAGTAGGGGAGTCACTTTAGGCCCAGCCAGGGCAACAGGGAGTCCCACCATCAGGGCCGATCGGGAGTTATATTCCAGTAGCAGCTGAGGGCCCCATACCCCAAATGTGTAAGGATACACTCAGGAGTTTGCTACTTGGATATGCCAGTATGCTATGGATGTGGGATGAGAGGCCATATTCAGAAGGATTGTCGTGTATCTCGCTAGGGGGTGGGTGGGAGCACAGCTCAGCCGTCCAGTCCTACAGTTGCTACATCTTCATCAAACCCTTCAGCTTGAGATTCTCCAGCACCTGCAGGGCGTGGTGCAGTTAGTGGTGATGCATAGAGTTTGGGAGGACCTAGTCGGTTCTATGTTATGAGTGGTCGATAGAGTGTAGAGGATTCTCTGGATGTCGTTAAAGGTATATTGATTGTTCAATCTCATGACGTGTATTCCCTCATAGATCCCGGATTTTCTTTATCCTATGTTACCCCTCATGTTGCTACAAGTTTTAGGATAGAACATGAACAACTTCATGAGTCATTCTCCATAACGACTTATGTTGGCGTGTCTATTACAGCCGCACGGGTTTATAGGGATTGTGTTATCATGGTACGTAGTCGGGATACAATGGCCAATATTATTGAACTAGGAACTGATGATTTTGATTTAATATTAGGAACGGACTGGATTTATTCATGCTTTTCCAAACTCGATTCCCAAACTAGGACAGTGAGGCTTGAGTTTCCTAATGAGCCAGCAGTCGAGTGGGAAGGGAATAATGTTATGCCAAAAGGGAGGTTTATTTCTTGCCTTAAGGGCACGAAGATGATCAGGAAGGTATGTATTTATCATTTGGTTCGAGTTGCGAACACCACTGCTAAGTTTCCTACCCTTGAATCTGTACCAATTGTGAATGAATTCCCTGATGTGTTTCCGGATGAGATCCCTGGGATTCCTCCAAAAAGGTAGATCAATTTTTGGATTGACGTGATGCTAGGCACACGGCCTATATCCATTCCACCTTATAGAATGGCGCCGATGGAATTAAAAAAGCTAAAGGAACAACCGAAGGATTTGCTAGAGAAAGGCTTTATCCGACTGAGTGTGTCGCCTCGGGGAGCACCGGTTCTCTCTGTCAGAAAGAAATATGGATCGATGCGGATGTGTATTGACTACCGGCAACTCAACAGTGTCATGATTAAAAATAAATATTTGTCACGCCCTAAAAACCAAGGAGAGCGACCGGTGCTCAACCGAGTAAATCCGACTGAGCAAGCCTGTTAGGTTTCATTCTACCCAAACTAACTCATGAATAAATAGGAGATGGACACCATTAATCATACTTAGTAAGTATTTAATTAAGTACTTCCAATTCATTTCCATTAGCAGCTTAAAACATAATTATCAAAATATTACAAGTTTTATAAATCTTTGCCAAATATCAATATTTCTACTTTAATTCGAATACCCGACACTACCCACAACCTGTCTACGGAGCCTCTAAATACAACTAAAGAATAATATGGAAATATCGGCAACAAGGCTCCAGTTATACCTCAAATACAAATTACATCAAAAACAGATGAAACAATCCCTGAAATAAAGTGGGGCCCACCAAATAGAAGGACTCATATAGCTTTCACATAATTTCCATACTTCTAGGTTGGGACATTTAAAAAATTTTCATCATCATTCAAAATAATTCACAATGCCACTGTTCATAATACCATTGTTCACAATATGAACATCATAACTTACTCGCAATTTCAATTACAATTTCTGTGCCAATATATATACATATTCCATCGCTTCTTGAGCGGAGTCCGATCTCGGCCTGATCGGCTAGGCCGTTTTATTTGAGACGAGTACCTCAATCACAATTTCATTTTCACTTTCATATCTCAACATTAGAATAATACCACCATGTGTGCGGCATGGCATCCGATCACGGCCCGATCGGCTAGGTCGTCTTACCAAGACGTTTTCCCTTTTTCCATCAATCATCTCATTTCAATATTTATTTCACATATAAATTCATCAGCACTTTGGGACACAATCATTACATCATACTTGGAACTTGGCCGCATTTTATAATTCGAGCTCTTTTCACATAGTTCACATCAATATCAATCTCAGCAACAAGCCATTCAATTCAAGAGGTCAAGTACACATGAGAGGAAACATGAATCATGCTCATATAGAATATTTCAGAAAAAATACACCTCAAGTTCATTAGCAATGGAACTTAAAACACAATGGATTCTTACAAAAAGGAGGGGACAGATCAAATCATAATAGAAATACACATCAAGTCATAAACAAGCAATAACACCAATTATTCCTAAATACCCCTTTTCTATCAAGACAATATACAATTTAAACATCGGTGTGCGTAACAACTTGGATTTGGAGGTACTTATAAGGCAAATCATTATCAATATAAAAGAATCATACAATTTTCACATCATGTTTCCTTAGCCTTTAGTTTGGGGCATTTCACACTATTCATCATTTGTTCACAATACCACCGCTATCTTGAACGGAGTCCAATCTCGACCCGATTGGCTAGGTCACCTCATTTGAGACATATACTTCAATCAAAATCTCATCCCTTTTTCCGAAATTTATTCACAATACCTCCGCTATCTTGAACGGAGTCCGGTCTCGGCACGATCGGCTAAGCCGCCTTACCAAGGCATTGTTCCCTTCACATTAATCAATTTGTTTCACATATATTATCTCATATGCACTTGGGGCCACAAGTTATCACATCATTCTTAATTTCAATATTAGTTTTTCCATTTAGGACTGTATGTGCACAAAAGAGCAATTTAAGTTATAAACATAGATAAGACTTCACGTAGATGGTACAACAATGCAACTTCAATGTAAAATTAGTGTCGAAGCAGTTCAATACATAATTCATATCTTTTGCCCCTTTCAAGTTATCAAGATAACCCATTGATCATGTTGAGACACATCTTTCATGCATATAAGGTTACAACAACAATTCATGTAAAATAACAATCGATAGAATAATTCAAATTTAATCTTACCATATTCACACAAACACTGATGAATCTCAATTTCTAAAAGACGGGGTTTTAGCCAACATACCTTTTTTAAGCTTTCCTTAAGTTACTAAGACATTCCAGAAATTCTAGCAATCTCAATCTCTTAGATGAAGAACTTGTGATTGAGTTCCTTGATTCTTGAAGATTGATGCAAGTTTGGATGATTTGAATGTTGGGTTCCTCCTTCTCCCTCTAAAATGCTCTCACCTCTCTCTAAAATCTGTAGAGAATGACCCCAAATGAAGCCCTAAAGGCTATATATTAAAATGGGGTCGGGATATGAAAATAGGAACGCTTCGAATTCGGGTCTGCGATCGCATAATGGACCGCATAATGGGTATGCGGGCCGCAAACACGTCACAAAACTCGACGCCCAAAATTAAGCTTGAATGGTCCAGTTTGCAACCAGATTTGCGATCGCAAATCAAGTATGCGGACCGCATAATGGTTTTGCGATCGCATATCTGACACATGATCGGATTTTTCCAGCCTTTGGTAATTTGATCATAACTTTGTGTAGGAATGTCCAAATGACGAACGGTTTGAAGCGTTGAAAACTATACTCGAAGACCTTTGATCTGTTCATCACATTAAACCTTATACATATTAATATATATATATATATATATAGAGAGAGAGAGAGAGATAGATATATAGTTATGCTCGTTCAAAGTGGGGACTTGTACGAACTCATGTGAAATCTTGGCTTATTATGAAATTTTCCAATTTGCCTTAGACCTAGGACTTTTCTTGGACCCCAAATTACTTACCATAAGACTTCTACATTTATTTAACAAATCCAATTGATACCCACCATGTTCATAGCACATAAAACATTATAATTAGCCTATGTGGCACCAAGAAATCCTAATTTACTTAGCAAAAAAATTTTCCGGGGCCTTACAATATTCGTTGCCTAGAATAGATGATTTTTTTGATCAATTGCAAGGTGCTAAGTTCATCTCTAAAATTTATTTACTGTTCGGTATCATCAATTGAAGATAAAGGATCGGGATATTCCGAAAACATCTTTTAGAACCCGGTATGGGAAATTTGGATTTATGGAAATGTCTTTCGGCCTAACCAATGCCCTGCAGCTTTCATGGATCTTATCAATTGAGTCTTCAAGTCGTTTCTTGACTCCTTTATGATAGGATTCGTTGACGATATCCTTGCATATTCACGAAGTTGAGAGTATCACGCTGACCATCGCAGGGCAGTTCTGTAGACTCTTCATCAACACCAATTGTATGCAAAGTTCTCAAAATGTGAATTTTGGCTTAAATCTGTTATATTTCTGGGGCATGTCATCTCTGGAGAAGGAATTAAGGTTGACCCTCAAAAGATCACAGCGGTAAAGGAATGCCATATACCTACCAATCCAACAGACATTCGTAGTTTCTTTGGTTTGGTTAGGTACTATAGGAGGTTCGTGGAGGGATTCTCCACTCTTGCCTCTCTGTTGACCAAGCCGAAATAGAAAGCGGTCAAGTTCCAGTGGTCTGATGCTTGTGAAAGGAGATTCCAGGGATTGAAGTCAAGATTGACTTCGGCGCCCGTGTTGACCCTACTAGATGGTACCGAAGGGTTTTTGGTGTATTGCGATGCTTCAAGGATTTGTCTTGGGTGTGTATTAATGCAACATGGTAAGGTTATAGCCTATTCTTCAAGGCAACTTAAGTATCATGAAAAAAACTACCCAACTCATGACTTAGAAGTTGCGGCGGTGGTGTTTGCATTAAAAATATGGCAACATTATTTGTATGGGGTTCATGTAGTATTCACCGACCACAAGAGTCTTCAATACATTTTCAAATAGAAGGAATTGAACTTGAGGCAAAGAAGGTGTCTTGAGTTGCTCAAGGATTATGATATCGACATTTTATATCATCCAGGCAAATCTAATGTGGTGGCAGACACTCTTAGTCAGAACTCTATATGTAGTTTGGCTCAAT
Source organism: Nicotiana glauca (assembly GCA_026770625.1). NCBI lineage: Eukaryota > Viridiplantae > Streptophyta > Magnoliopsida > Solanales > Solanaceae > Nicotiana > Nicotiana glauca. Next base: position 17,770 of record MU744735.1, on the reverse strand, counting down.
TAGAGGTAGGTCACAGGCCATTGGCCCGAGAGGTTCACTAGTTGGCCTGTTTAGGAGTTTGTCTTGTGGGCTCTAGCGAGGGGGGTGATTGTGCGAAACAGGGTGGAATGATCGCTTGTGGCAGAGGTCAAAAAAAAGAAATACAATGAATTAGTAGTTGTACAGTTGAAGGAAGGAATTCATAAACATAAGACTACGGCTTTTTCTCTTGGTATGGATGACGGTACATTACAGTACCAAGGGCAACTATGTGTTCCAAACGTGGATGGTTTTTGGGATAGAATTATCGCATAGGCTCACCATTCTAGATATTCCGTGCACCTAGCTTCCATTAAAATGTAGCATAGCCGAAAGAAAGTCTACTAGTGGAATTACATGAAGAAGGGCATAGTGAAATTTGTGGCAAAATGTTCAAACTGTCAACAAGTGGAGGCCGAGCATTAGAGGCCCGGTGGTTTAGCTCAGAGTATAGAAAATCTAATATGGAAATGGAAAATGATCAACATGGATTTTGTGGTGGGGTTATCGCGCACTCCACATCAGTTCTACTCAATTTGGTTGATTGTGGATCGACTCACGAAATCAGCACACTTCTTACCAGTTAAGTCCACCGACACTGCACAATAAGATGCTCAATTGTATATTAAGGGAATAGTTAGGCTTCACGGGCCTCACGTTTCCATCATTTCCGATCGAGGGGCCCAGTTCACAGCTAATATCTGGAAGAAATTTCAGCAAAGTTTGGGTACGCAGGTAAATCTCAGCACAGTTTTCCATCAGCAAACTGACGGTCAAGTAGAGTGGACTATTCTAACGCTTGAGGATATGTTGAGTGCTTGTGTGCTTGACTTCAAGGGTAGCTGGGATTATCATCTGCTGCTTATAGAATTTGCTTATAACAACAGCTCCCATGCTAGTATTCCGATGGTGCCGTTTGAGGCCTTATATGGTAGGAGATATAGGTCGCCGATTGGGTGGTTCGAGGTTGGAAAAGCTGAGCTAATAGGACTAGACCCGGTATATCAAGATATAGAGAAGGTTAAAATTGTAAAATAGAGGTTGAAAACTGCACAGAGTCGTCAGAAATCCTATTCGGATGTTCACAGAGACTTGGAGTTCAAGGAAGACGATTGGGTGTTATTGAAGGTATCCCCCATGATGAGGATCATGCGGATTGGAAAGAAGGGAAAATTGAGCCCGAGGTATGTCGGGCCATATAGAATCATTCAAAGGATAGGTCAGGTAATGTACAAGCTTGAGCTGCCACCTAAAATGTCATTAGTGCACCCGGTATTTCATGTGTCTATGTTGAAGAAGGTAGTTGGAGAACTGTCCGCTATAATGCCGATTTAGCCCATTGGGATTTGTGGAGAATTGTCCTATGGAGATATCTCGGTTGCTATTCTTGATAGACAGGTCCAAAAGTTGAGAAACAGAGAAATTGCATCTATGAAGGTATTATGGAGAAACCAGCAAGTCGAAGAATCTACTTGGGAAGCCGAGACTAAAATGAGAAATAAGTACCCTTATTTGTTTGAATAACCATGTAATAGTTCTATGAAGTTGTTTCCCCTAAAAATTTTGTATTACTTGTTAGGCCTACATTACTAGTTATATGTCTGTATGAGGCTTCCAATGGTGTTGTTTTGGCATTCTGTCAGGTTATTTAATCATTCACATGTTGTTACGATGTGTTTCAGGGGCTCTCTAGCAGGTGGATAGGCCTAATTACAAAGAAAAATCTGGCGAAATTTTCACAAACACATGAAAGTTAGGAAAATTTGAAGCTTATGGCTTATGATATAACTAACCCTAAGTGAACCTTGACCCTTATTCTAGGATGAATGACCTTAAGTAGGGGAGGATGTAAGGACATGTAAAATTCTTAACCAAAAAACTCGGGATTTCGTGGTGCCAACTTGGATTCTTGCGTTGTTATAGTAGAAATTCTTCGTGGCACCCTACAAACTTAGAGGAAAAAGTTTCCCAAAAGAAAGCATTTTTGTAGCCCATTATGTGGCCGCATAATAGCTATGTAGACCGCATAATGGCCGCAGAGTGAAACAAAAAATTGGCCAGTTTTGAGGCAAGATATGCAACCCAATTATGCAATTGCATAATCTCTATGCGGGGCCGCATATTGATCGCGTATTTGCCTTGAATTTTTTGCAAAAGGAAATTTTTGTGGTGCATTATGTGACTGTAAAATAGATATGCGGACTGCATATCGGTCGCATACTCGGGTAGAAAACTTATCTTCCTGAGGCTCTTTCGGCGTTCACTTTGCGGACCGCATAACCATTATGCGGCCGCATATGCGACCACAAACCCGTATTGTGGCACCCATTTTCTTAATTTAAAACCCGACCCCATTCTATTAAAACACCCTCTTAGGCCATTTTCAGCATACTTTCTTAGATAATTAGAGTAAGAGAGGAGGATCAAAGAGAGGGGAAGGGGTCTCCATCCATTGTTCATCAAATCCTAGCCTAAACATTTTGAAGATTAACAAACAAGGCACTTAAGTCTTCCATCCAAGAGGTAATCTTATATCACCCAAGCTCTCAATTCCTTATTGTAGCTAAAATGGACCTTTAGTGAGGTAATTCATGGGGAGTATAGCGGTTACCTTGCATGCATGTGATCCTAAGGTATGTGGATAAATGTTAAGACAAAGATGGGAAAGACTAAGGAATGGTTTGGGGAAAGCTTCCACTAAAAATGGGCCATGGACCGCAACAAACACATAATGTTTGATATAATGCTCAGGTGAGCTAGGGCTATGATCAATTTCCTAATAATGAATTCAATTGTGCTACAAGGTTAATTAAATTGAAGGTGCTAAAGGTTCCGGAACCTGTCGTAGGAATTAGGGAAAGTCTCAAATAAAGTATTTATGGCTAACCCTCTTCTTCTTAGAATTGAACTCGCGGTGTCCGGATAATTGGCGTGAGTTCTGAATTGATCATATTAAATTGTTTGTCGTTATGTATTGGGGTGAAAGACTTATTGTTTACCGTGAAATGGGTAACAACAATTAAATTGTAAATGGAATTCTAAAAATACTTGATCTATTTCTGGGCTAGTTTGTAAGGGTGGTTGGTGCTAAAACGTAGAGTAAAACTGTAGAGATCGAGTTAATCAAAGAAGTAATCAAACCAGTGAGGGGATGATTCCCTAGTGCAAAGCAAACCAGTAGGTCCGTCGGAGTCGGGCCTCGAGCCTATCTTGGGCTTATCAAGGGTAGTCGGGAAGGGGATAACAAGTAAAGGTATAGAGAAGCAAGGCTCTATACCATCAATCTTGAGCTAAATAATAAATAACAAATGAAGAAACAATAAAATGCTAAGGCGACCTCGGGGTCGATGAAGACAGATAACTTAGAAGAAAGAGAGGGAGAGAGATATTATTACATTGTGGAGAAGTGGAGCAACATCGGTCCATTACAAGATAGGGTGAGTCCCCTTATATAGGCGAGGGGACTCAATATATTACAAGGTGCATTAAGTGTAAACATACATGGATGGGAAGTCTGGACAAGACACTAGAACCTATTATCTCGGGCTATCCCCTCTGGAGTCTATCGTCTGCATAACTTCTGCTAGGTTGCGGACAGCTCTTCTGATCTTTGAGCCACTACAAAGCCATGATTTATACTCAACATAACGAGCTCGATCACGACCTTATGTCCTCAACGTGCCATCAGGATACTCCAAACATACCTTCATGGCGGGAAATGGACGCTGTTGATTTGACTGCACACATATAGTCTCTGCGTTTCCTATATTGAAGTGATAGGAAAGGATACTGAATCGTAGCCTCATAGTCTCGAGGCTATTATTAACATGATGTCTTCCATACAAGAGCATTAAATGCCATGGTCCCGGGAACCATGCAGGGCCATCATCATATGCGATAATCAAGGAGTTCACGAACTGCGGTAGGCTCGTCCCTTCTGCTTCCCTAATCAATTCCTATTAAATGATCCGATCACCAAATAATCCCTATCTTCACCCTTCCTCCAGGCTCGTGAACCAGAATCTCAACTTATTTCACATATTTTCATCTTTGTCTCTTTTTTTAGAAAGGTTGCATCACTATCCATGGCTAGCACTTCCAGGATGGTATCCCATCGGAACGACACAACATCGTTGTCCCAGTCGGCTAGGGGGGATAATAAGTCAGTCCTTTCTTTAGAGCAGTGGACCAGTTTCGATTTTGATACGTAGAAGGATTTTGACACCGAGAGTCCCGCATCCATGCCGGGAAGATGCAAGCATGTATCTCGATACAATAGCATCGTGACCAATGTCAAAAATATGAGGAGTGACTGTCGATGGAGTGAAGCACTGATAGTGGAAATTCCTGCCTCCGGCGACGATATTACCAGTTTTAAGGAGGGCTTTCTTTACGTGTGTACCTATCCATTCATCCAGGTCCTGACGAATCCGTAAAATCTCCTTCTTTGGAAATCGATCCGGTGATCCTCGACTTCTGCATTCGGTATCAAGTGACCCTTGGCCAGATCTCCTAACTTGTTGGAGGACTATGCTGATGCTTAGGCACTTTACTGAGGAGATCGCACGTGAAACCTTCACCCTCAACCACCTAATCCGATTATACCGTCCTCGGTTGTGCCGAGCTTAATCAAGATTCTGCAATAGTCCAAGAAACCTTTATTTACAAGCGTCGATAAAAGGAAGGACCAGGGGTGGATGAGCAGGTTTGTTTGAGTACGAACCTCAGACATCATCCCAGTCTAATAGACGCCCTTCCCCGAACGGTGGAACTATCGGCATAGGTGTATTTTCCCTCTAATTGTTTCTCTATTTTTCTTTCGAGCATCGCGTTAACCTCTTGGTGACTTTCTTTAGCTTCTCCTTAGCATCCCGAGGAGATACCAGACTTGGCGAAGTGGATCGAGCGCTTGGAGAGGAGGTTCCCGTATCATCTCCAGTCCTGGGCTATTATGAGCGGGAAGCACTGGGTGGCCAAGAATCATTAAAAGGTTTCCTTTCTACACATGTCTTGTATTTTGTAATCCCCTAGGGCTCTAATCAATGGCGTTGCGCATTCATCGTGTTGGTTCAGGCCTTGGATAAAATATGATGATGAGGCCACCCCCTAGTGGTGAAAAGGAGGCCTTGGGGCTCAGCACGAGCAAGAAAAGGGAAATAAGAGTGGCTGATGCCCGAACTAACGAGAATGCTATCTTGAGCTCTGATCTGTATCCTGGTGTAGGCAAGGAAGATGATGATGATGGCAGTCCGCCGAGTAGGAGGTCAAGGCCCAGTGAGAGGGGTTCGTAGGTGCTCTGGTCAGAGGCTGCTGAGTCCGGGACGGTGAGGGCTAGCAAGCCTAAGGAGCTGGAGGTTTCTGATGAGGATACCGATGTAGTTTTGAATTGCTCAGCTAGATTCTATGTAGCTTATACTGTCAGGGCTACAGGTTCGGATGGCATGGAGTTTGGAGCCTTCCACGGGCATGGGCCATTATTCAATGGAGTTGGTGACCCGAATGACTTTATTCGAGGCTATTCAGTCTTATCGGGAGAGTTGAGAGATGCTGGGGGGATGGTTGGTGCCACGACTAGCACTTCTTTCGAAGGGGAGGCTTTATCACCAATATTCTTAATGGCATACCCGAGGAAGTTGACTTTGACGTATCCGATGCTGTCGATGTAATGGAGAAATCCCTGCGGTAGGTGACAATTTTTCTAGTGTTTCTTTTTGCCCCCGGACGTTATTCATCATTTTTTCTTAATATCCCTATTATGTCGTAGTGCAAAGAGATATATGAGCGTGTTATCTCTTAGCTCCATGGGTAACTTGCATGCCACGAGAAGTAGCGTGATGTCGTTTCTTCGAAACTGCAAAACTCAGAGTCTCGAAGCAACCGGGGAGATAAAGAGTTAAAGGAGCTTCGAGCCTCTTTAGAGGCGCCACTTCGGGAGAAGACTACTCTTGCTACACAGGTACTCTCCTTTTTCTTTTATATCTACTCCTCCGCTTGGTATCTATATGCATTTTGTGTTCACATATTCGCCATCTTGATTCTCGATGAAGTTTGAGCAGGGAAGATCGAGGATCGCCGAGTTAAAAGCGGAGGTCTCCGGGCTGAGGGAGCGGAATCAGAATGTGACTGGGAGGTTGGTGGCATCACGGGGCCTTCTTTCAGATGCCCGCAAGGAGATTGTTGCTTTAGCCACGGCTAAGCTCGATATTGAATGAGACGCTGTTGCTTACAAGGCAGATGCGGCTACGGCGCATGCGATGGATCGTGACATATCCCTAGCGCCTGAGCAGAAACTCATCTGTAATGTTCATCATACCAAGGCAAAAGGAAAGAGGGAGGTTCTGGAAGAACTCAAGTCCCGGGGCTTTGAGCTAACTGCTGACCTGAACGAGGCCCGTGTGACAGAGGAGGAACTGGAGTGTTTAATTATTCCTGACGAGGGTAAAGAGAATAGCAGCAAGGAGTAATCTCCGAGCCTCCCTTCTCTTTTTTTGTATGCCCCTTCATTTTTCATTTTGTTTCATATGTTCTCCCTCCTGAATACTGCAAAGATTACCAGCTGTTTTGTTAATATATGAAAGGAGCCTTTATTCCAGTAATTCTAATTGCTTCAAAGAATTGAGTATCGAGACTTCGGAGCCCTTTTGTATTTTGTAAGCAATGTTGAGTTGCTAGCTCCTGAGGACCGACATTGAGGATTCCCCGAGGCCCCGCTGGTTTCACAAATTACGTGGGAGCTTGGAGTAATTCCGCCATTGCATTCCCAAGGGGAGTGTGGCATTAACCTGTCCAAAATTAATAGGCCTGTTTGGGAAATTGGTCGGTTGTTACCTGGCCCTTATATATTCGTCTATCCCTCCCTCAAGTGATGATTCAGCAGTTTCTTATTTGACAAGCTCATCTCTTCTATAGAGCTAGGTGCTCACCGCGAGCTTCTTCACTTCTCCGCTTTAGGTGATTTCTGCTTGGATATTCCTCTCCTTCCCATTATTATATTATGCCCATGGCTGCCACTTTAACGTCTGATGCTCGAGCGAAAGGGACTCCTTCCTGTATTTTGCCTTCGGCTGGCGATAGTGGCCCTTCTCTGACGTCGGGGGAGCAGTGTTTGGAGCACACTGACTCAAGGAGCGTTGCTATGCCAGGAAACCTCCCAATATTCTGGGTCACCGGGGGCATGTGTCTAGGATTATCCCTTTGGTTGTAGAGGAGGACCTCGAGGCAATCAGGAGAAAATGTGGATGGGCGGAAGGCGTGGTCCTACAAGCCCCTTCCCCCGAGGAGAATGTCACAACGTATGTTGAAGGTTTCTTGAGCATGTATACCGGCGTTCTCGCGCTAGGTTCCCCAGACCGGGTTGTGCTTGATTTTTGTAAAAGGTATCAAGTAACAATGGTGCAAGTTCATCCCTTCTTCTAGAGCATACTATGGTCGATGAGATACATTGCCAACAAGGGTGGGATGTATTTCACCCTTAGTCACCTCATAAGGTTGTACCGGCCATTAAGCTATCGAGGCCTGGTTGCTCTTCAACGTAGATCTACTCGAGCTCCTATGATTGGAGGTCAAGAGGATGATGACCATGAATGGACAAGCCAGTTTGTTCGGGTTCGGACGACTGACATTATCCCCGAAGAATTTCTATCGTTCCCTGATAAATGGAGCTACATATGTAAGAACTCTATTCGAGCTGTCTTTTTTTTATATGAGGTCGAACTCACAGTGATTTCTTCCTGTCTTTAGCTTGCAGCAACTCGTTGGTTTCCTGATGAGGTTTCAGACTTAGCCGAATGGTCTCGTAAGCTGCCAACATGTTGGACTCATGATAGGCATCGGTGGCGAGATATTTCAAAAGGGAGGTAGGATGTAAATTATCGTGGTAGGTTCCTGGCGTTCTATTCCCACCCATCTTTTTTTTTTCAGGTGCGGCCTCCTATTTACTGACATGCTTGGTTCCCCTACTGTAGGCGCCGGGAGTTCATTCAAGGCGAGACCCCCGATTTAAGAATCGAGGAGTGCTAGCAAAAAGAAAGATGTTCCACGGTGTGAGAAGGCTTTTGGTGATGCACCTTCTCCACAATGGCTAAGAGGAAAAGACCCGATCAGTCGGCCAGCGTCCGAGACTGAAGCTTCAATGGACATAACTTCTACCCTCTGTGAGGCTCATGGTTTTGGCCTTGCAGTGAGTTTTCAACCATTGTAAGGATGTTCCGGCCCAGCACTTTCTTTTTTTTCTTCATATACTTGGCTTCTCCCTTTCAGGCTTTTGACATGCTCAAAGTCGAGCTGCTTTGTCGCGAGTCAGCTGCGAGAAGCTCGAGAAAGGGGAAAGTCCCTTCAGCTTCTATGCGCGGCAAAGGAAAATGAGCTCATTTCTTTAAGGTGCGGGGTGGATCAAAGCCATTCTCGGGAGGCCCTCCTAGAGAAATAAGTATTCTGCCTTTGAATCGCTATTGTTCTAATTTAAGGGCAAGGCGGATGATCTGGATCAACTATGGGGTGAGGTTAGTGCTGCCAATCGTGAATTAGACGAGTTGTGAGTGCGCGTCAACGCTCATTCGAAGGCCAAAAAGAGAGCTCAGGCTGCGACATCTGCTTTTGAGGCGAAACTTTAGGCTGCTCGTATGAATGATTCCGCTCGAGCGAAGATGATCATGAGGCTCTCATCCAGGTTGTCGAGGGCAAAAGACAAGGTAGAGAACGTCCAGGCCAAGGTCGTAATATATTTCACCCGGGCACAGCAAAAGATGGCTGCCTATTCAAAAAGCACCGCTATTGTTAGAGCCGACCTGAATAATTCCCTTGATTGTGCAGACAATAGCAGTGAGTATGAGAGATACAGATCCCGAAGGGTGACCTCGAAGAGATTCATGCTAGAGGTTTCGATCTCTTGGGGAAGATTAGACACGCCAATGGAGCGGAGTTTGATGCCAAGTTTCCGATATCTGATGACGAAGAGGAAGCCGATGGGCCGTAGCTGCCAAAAAAGGAAATAAAGGGGGAACAAGCATTATCTGCCTTCTTTTTTTTGTATATATAAATATAGATCACACAGTACGATGTAGGCCGAGATTGCATCCGGTCATTGACATGTAATAATAAGGAGGGGAAGACCCCGCAACTTGTAATTTCTGCACTTCTGCTTGCTAGAGTTTTTTTCACTGGATCGATTCAATCCCGGAATAGCCTTTAGCTTGCATTTTTCGATTTTCTTCGAGTTTAGACTCTGAGTCGGGATGTGACTCAAGCTTGACTGACCCTTAAGCCCGTTCGGGCTGGCGATAGTGATTTTTATTTCTACTCTTGGGCGTTTGGTAATTTTCCGGGTCCATCTCCGAGTCGCATTACGATTCGAGCTGTAATGGACCCTTTCATCTTTTCGGAGGCTTCGATTGGTGATAGTGGCATCGATATCATGCTCTTGGGGGTACTATGATTTTTGGGTCTAGTCTTAGAGTCGCGTTGCAACTTGAGCTGTAATCGACCCTTAAATCTATTTTGAGCTTTCGGCCAACGGTGGTGGCCTTCCTGTTGCTTGGTCATTGAGGCCCGGAGGCTTTGCTTAGCCGGCGATAATGGCACTTACGTTGTTTTGTCACGTTGACCTTTTGATATGAGGCCCGGAGGCTTTACTTTGGTTAACTATTTTGGATCCGGTCTCTGAATCGGGTTACGACTCGAGATCATTTTAATCCTCAAGTTGTCAATTTTTTGGCTGGCGATAATGGATCTTACACTGTATGGTTGTAGAGACCTTTTTGATATGAGGCCCGGAGGCTTGCTTAGCCGGCGACAATGGCACTTATGCTGTTTGATGTGAGGCACGGAGGCTTTTTATAGGATTTGTTTCCTCCCGTTTAGGTCTTATTGATTATTTTGCCTGACCCATCATCGATTCTAAAAGAACCACGATTTCAAGTCATAGCCATCATCGGTTCTAAAAGAAGGTTCATAGATCGTAGGTCGAGTAGATCGACGCTTTTGCAATTTTGGAGCCGATGTGGTTGGGACTCGTTTTTCCCTGTTGAGGGAAACCTGTTCTTAACAAGTTCTTTCTGAAGTAAATTCGGAGGATTATTTAGCAACAGTCGGGAGTGCCCATGTTGCATTTTTTGGGCTGAAGCAGCCATTTTGACCGGAGTCATATGTGTTTGGTCGGGGCAATTTTTTATCCCGAGAAGTAGTTTTAGGTGTCTACACAGAGAGTATGCTCTTTAGGCATTCTTAAAAATGCAACATATAGCCTAAACTGCGAGATTTTTCTTGCCTGTTGAGGTCTTATAGTTACCCATGCCTGTTGAAGTCCTACAGTATATGGAGAATAGATCTGGTTTTGCCAAGGCTGCCCGTTAGGTCTTACAATTTTGGATTTTCCAGTGCATGGAGATCAGTGGCAGTCTCCGTGTCATCAAGTTGCTTAAGCCTAAAGACCACTTCACGTGAGCTCGGATTTGCACCACAATGGCTTGGTGAGCCCAACGTTTCGACCCTGCGGTCATACGGATACCAGATTTTATAAGTCTCTAGTATCTTGCAATACATCTGGCGGAGAGGTTTTTGCTATGGATAAGCCGAAATAGTCTTCTTCAAGATGTGGAATGCTTAAAAAATATTCTTTATTGCTTGACGGGAATATAAGTTGTAAATAAATGTTGCCTTGTTGTCGTGAGTCTGGTCCACATGGGTGTGACTTCCCTGATTATCCGATGTTCTTCGTATGACTCCATATTGGAAAATTCAGGAGAGAGGATCACGATCTCGTCGCCTTCCCTTTTTTGGGGTGTGCAGTCCTACTAATAATCTTGTTGGCAAAACCTTCTTCTTTTTAAAAATGCAGTTGAGAAAAGACTTCCCGGTGGGCCCTGTGGTGGCCGTGGAGCCTCGAGCGAGACCCAGAGCTACTTGAATGCCTCAGCAGGCTGCCTGCATAGAGATTAGCAACCAGAAGGGAAAGGAAATATTAAAAGGAGGTTGCGTTCCGGTGAACAAGCCCCGCGGTAGTCGTCTTCCTCATCCGGCCAGGCCTGATCGAGGATGTGATTGTCCTTACCTTTTGACCTCGTTCGAGGGAAACGTCGGCCATGGGCATAAGGCGAGGGATCCCCTCTTCTCACTTGTAGCTAGATGCTTTGGCCCTGCGTCTGTCACGTGGTTTTACACCTTTGGAGGAGCGGGATCAGAATCTCATCCCGGGTGATGTATTCGCCGTTGTCTGCACAAAGCATCTGTGCCCGGTGCTGCTTGGTGTATTAGCCCGAGCTAGGGTGGGCCATGCAGGGAGATCAATTTGGTCATTGTGGAAATTGCCATCGGGAACCTATCAGAGGTCCGGCCCGAGAGAGACGTTGGGCCAGATCGTACTATGCACGAGAGAGACGTTGGGCCAGATCGTACTATCGACTTTGGCCCGACCTCATCGGTATAATTTTTGTCGATCCTCCTGTACTCATAAATTCATGTTTTATTTGAAATGAGTATAATGAAAGAAAGCATTACCAATATGTTTATACAATGCCGAGGTGAAATCTCGGCGTCTTTTTCCTCGAGCGAGGGGGTGTCCTTTGAGGGCATTTTTCGAGATCGTCCCTTTCTAGTGATGGGCACTTGCATTCTACATTCTACGGATTTTCGCAGGGTGCCGCCATCCTTCAACGGTTGTGACGATGCGATGTGGCTCGTCGGTTCTATTTTGTCTAATCTCCCTTCGTCCGTGGGGCTGGATCCGAGTTTGCTCGTTTGGCAACACTTTATAGCAACCTTTGTTGAATAATGTAATTGCTGCTCTTTTAGGTCTGTAACTTCGAGAATTTCGTGATTCTCGTGGAGAGCCATGTTTTCCCTAGAGGGATTTTGGTTGAATAGATCTGAGCCACCTAGAGTTCTCGGTTTCGCTTACGGTGACCACTATGTTTGGAACCGCAACATTGAAGTCGAGCTTTATCGGACGAGGTTTCCTTGTCGATTGCATCTTGTTAAATTTGGCACCATTGGAGGTTCCTCGAGGGTGTTGTCCTCGAGCTACTACCTTGTTGTCGCGAGACGTGTTGTACCTCGAGTTGTCTCTTCCGCTCGCACCGTGTGGACGATGGCTATATTCATTAAGTGTCGGCTCCTCTACTGGAATCTACCCGGATATGCCGAACCCGAGGAGGTTTTTCTAAGGTCATATATGGCCCTGACTTGGGCCTGGTGTTGGTCGCTGGCATCCGACCCAGCCTCGACCGGATATTCAATCAAGCTTCACTTGAACTGCTCTTGAGTCGCCGGGTATGCTTTGTTTGGATTTTGGGCAAAGGCCCGTATCGCCTACTACTCGGGACTGGGAGAGTCTCGTTTGTCATTTTGGGGAGCGAGGTATGGCTTCCCGCGATACTTTATTTCTTCTTCTCTCGGCCTTCAGTGTATTAGGCCCTTTTGGCATCATTTTGATAGCGTCGGTGTGTGCTCTTATGGACCGTGCTAGTACGATGAGCGGGTCCTCGAGATCAGGTACCGAACAATAACGCTGCGTCATGGTTTCTTCTGAGGGAGTTTCTTAAAATCTCTTTATCGCAACGGGCTCGAGTTCTAAATTTCGGAGGTCGCTGTTCCTGGACGGGCGTGTGTAAGTAGTGATGCACCCGTGAGGACTTGAGGTCCTATCATTCCTGGGGGATTTCGCTGACTTCGACAAAATGAATTTCGGGGTCATATCTTCGGGAGACGGTCGTTGTAGGAGTCTCCGCGAGCACGATTCGATCTTTACGATAAGGTCTTCCAGTATCCTTACTGCTACAGGATAGGTTGTCGGTTCGTCATCGCCCGACACCTCGGGTACAGGCTCGAAGCGAGGAGATATTTTGGGTGCGGCCGCGCTGGGATTCTCCGGGCGGCTTTGTAGCTGTGAGATAGCCAAATATTGTTCCTGCAACATTTAAAAAATAATACGAAGATTAACTTCCCATTCTACCCGTACTGGGATTTTTTGGGCTTCCTATTGGTTAACGTGTTGTGTACCGCCATCGGTGCACGAGACTTTGTTACCCCACTACGCGCCGTGCAGATTCGCATCCCCTCGAACCGATCTAGATGATCCATCAAGGTCCTGCGGTGTTGCGCTAGTCGTTCGAAGGGCCGTTCTGTTCTCTTTGAGATTTTTGGGATTATCGTCCTCGATTTCCCTTATCGAGCTGATCATTAACCTGAAATCGAAAGATCTTGGGCAAGAAAAAGTGTAAAAGACATTGTGCGTTTAAGTGTCGAAACTAACAAGAGAGTAATCACTATTAGTTTTAGCCCCACGGTTGGCGCCAAAGTGTTTACCGTGAAAATGGTAAAAACAATTAAATTTACAAATGGGATTCTAAAAATATGTGACTTATTCCAGAGCTAGTTTGTAAGGGTGGTTAGTGCTGAAACATGAAGTAAAATGGTAAAGATTCAGTTAATCAAAGCAGTAATCGAACCAGTAAGGGGATGCTTCCCTGGCGCAAAGCAAACCAGTAGATACCTCAGAGCCGGGCCTCGAGCCTATCTCGAGCTTATTGAGGGAAGTCAGGAAGAGGATAACAAGTAAATTTATAGATAAGCAAGGCTCTATACCATCAATCTTGAGCTAAATAATGAAGAATAAACGAAGAAACAATAAAATGCTAAGGCGACCTCGGGGTCGATAAAGACAGATAACTTAGAAGAAAGAGAGGGAGAGAAAGATATTATTGCATTGTGGAGAAGTGGAACAACATCAGTCCTTTACAAGATAGGGTGAGTCCCCCCTATATAGGCGAGGGGACTCAATATTGTGTAGGATGCATTAAGTGTAAAGATAAAGGGATGGGACATCTGGATAAGACACTAGAACCTATTGGCTCGGGCTATCCATGTGAGCACATGATTTTTGCCTCACATGAATTACTCCTACAGAATCCCAAAAAAATTAGATTTTTCTTCTAAATATTTTTTATTTTAGTAGTTATTGTAGAATTTTCTAATTATTTATATTTTTGTGTGCATGTGTAATTCTATTTAATTCATAAAAATACAAAGTACATTGCATTTGTATTTAGGAATTAATTTTATATTTTTTAGATTAATTAGTAAATTAGTGTTTTAAAAAAATGAAAAATCACAAAAAATAACTTATTTATTGCATTTTTAATTTTTAGCTTAGAATTTTGGTAGTTTTCTTTTAATTTGGTATTTAATTAGTTGTGGTAATTATTATTTTGAGTTAATTAATTTATCTGGTAGGATAATTTGTTTTAGGGATTGATTTAGGTTTTATATTTTTAATTTTTGAAAAGAAAAGGAATTTTGAAATAAAAAGAAAAACGAAAAGAATGGAAAAGAGATTGATTTGGGCCAAATACGTTGAAATCCCCAAGCCCAAATCAAATGCACCTGAAACCCGACCAAATCCAGGCCCAAATATGTTCACCTACCCTGTCTGCCTGTTTTGTTAACAAAACGACCACGTTTCATTGGCCTTTGATCAGGACCCTTAATCTTCTTCAATCGAACGGCCATGAACTAACCAAAATTTCCTATATAACTATCCTAAAGCCCCCTACCCCTCCCCCCCCCCAAACTCGTCTCTCACTTCATCTCCTTCATCTTCACAGACTAGAATTAACCCTAGCGCCGCCCTGATTTGCTCCGCCATTGTAGCCGGTGGCGCTGCCTCTAATCACCCCCAAATCAACACCAGGGAATCCCTATGGCTCCATCTTCCCCAATCTCTTACTCTCTTCATTCAAATCACCTTAGTCCTCTCCGAATCTTAAATTGAAATTCTGAAACCTAAATCCCAAAATCCCTAATCAGCGAGTTTAATGAAGATTTGAAACCAAAATTGATCTTATTCGTGAGTTTTCATTTGAGAACACATGATTAAGGCCCATTTCGGTAAATATCGAAGGCTCGAACGGTAATTACAAGATTTGTTCCGACTGGTTCTTAGGTATTATCATCTTTCTTTTTATTTCTCTCACTTTTCTTCTTCTTTTGCATTTAAATTCAAGTTTTCATCTCTTCTTGATTAATCTCTTTTGTTTTTTTCTATGGTTTTCTTTTCGTTTTGAATCATTTCTGATCGCATGTTTAAATTTAAAGTTTGTTAATGCATGATTGTTTAAACTTCTTTGTTCTTGTTGTTATTTCATTTTTTTTGCTTTTCAAAAGAAAGTAACTATGAAAATTCTGCCTGGTCCATTTAAATTCAGTTTTTTCAGATTTGAATATGGGCTCTGTTAATCAGAGGCCCCGGAAAAAGGATTAATCTAGTCTTGCAAGCCCAGGTTTTTGAGCTGAACTATTGGGTCAAATTGACCCATGAGATTTCTGAAGTAAATAGCAGGGATTCGAGGGGTAGTTTAGGAATTTAGGCTAGGAAATATATGTATAACTGATTTAGGAAGCTTCTAGGAAGGTGTCTTTGGGACTAAACTGAAATAATAATTTTTGAACTAAGGATTAAACAGCAAAAATAAAAACTTCAAAAGGGTAAAATTGCAAAAACTGAATTCCTTCATGCTGCCCTAAGACTTGCCTATAAAGGCACTCTTTCTCCACTCACAAGTCAAGAAAAAATTAGAGAAAAAAATTCCGAAAAAACTGAAACGGTTGAGTATTGAGAAAAACTTTAGAAGAACATTGAAATCCCTGCATTTATTTATTAAAAAATTGCTCAAATTTTGTTGGTTTCTGGTTTTCTGATCTTCTTTGTTAGCTAGAAATTTTGAAAAGTGTCAAAGTCTTGCATTTGGGTAGAAAACGACTTTAGTTTAGAGTTTTTTTTCGAAAATTCGCTTTGAGTTGCTGGTTTCATCACTGTTCCATTGCTGATTTTTGAGCTGATCCTGCTGTTGTTTGCTCTTTATTTGAGTTTACTACTGTTGCTGCTTCTGTTTGCTCCCAGCTTATTTTTCTTGTTTGTTTTGCTGTTGTGACCAGGTATTGCTAATCTCTTTGACATGTGAAATGGAAGAACACGAAGTTATTTGATTGTGTTGCAATCTATGTCATATGAGTCTGTTAAATGTTGTTTTCCTATATTTCTTAAAACCACCAGACTTCATAATTAGTTTGGTTTTCATTGCTACGTTTGTTCTCTTCTGTTTTAGTTTTAAGTCTAGTTTGTAATGCTGGATAAATTATAGGCCTTAGCCAATTAGTCTAGATGAGTTTGAGTTTTGTGTTTGTACAAATGGACTGTTAAGGTTATTGCAGCAATAAGTTCAGTCAATTTACATGAGTTTTTTTTAGACCTGTTTTGTTTGTTGCTAAAACTAGTGTTTGCTTTGGTGTTGACTTCTGCCTGAATTTGCTAAAAATGACAAGTATAGGTTGGAGGCTAGAAGCTTTCAATTAGAACACATATCAGTGGTTGTAGTGTGTTATTTAAAGTCATGTATTACCTCATTTCATTGAAGTGGTTAGCTGATTCATTTCCAGGTCAGTAGTCAGTATGTAGTCATTTTAGTGTTTGGCTTACACTTGTTCTTTTTCCTTGATAAAAATCATTAAGCATTAATTCCTCCTTTAAAAATCTGGAATTAGATCGGTTCAAGTGCATGGTAGTAAGGTTGTTTCAAAAAAATTGATTCCAAATGGATTTTGAGTCTTACTTCAGATCTGAGAATTTTTGGATTTTGTTTAACTCTTTACTCTTTGTTTTCCATGGAAAAGCATGAGTCATATGATTTATTTAAAGGTTCTGGTCTAAATCAAAGTATGCATGAGCTGTAGTTATTGAATTTGTAATGTTAAAAAATGGTGAAATAATTCGTGTAAGAACTAGCTACCATGTTAGGAATGGATTCCTCATTTTAGAAAATATGTTGGCATTAAAATGTGTTTGGCATCTGTCATCAGTATTTGTTCCAACTTCAGATTTTCTTGAATAATGTAATTTGCTTCAAACATTGGTGCTAAATCATGAAGTTAGGCTGCCTTCTTTGCCCAGTTGTGCCAAATTTCTCCCTGAGCGAGGGGATTCTCTATCTCGGCTTCATGTTTAGCCCAGCTGTTTTTCGTGCTGGCCTTATAATAATTGGCAGTTGGCCATTAGGCCTATAGCCAACTTGGCCCTCCTTATTGGTTCATTGGATATTAAAGTTTATCTTAAATACTGGTGTAACGATCCGACCGGTAGTTTTGAGTACCAGCGCTCCGTTCAGCAGTCGGAGGACATAAACAGCTTCATTTCAGGTAGTATGAGTTGTACGCGTGGTCAGAATTTGATTTTGGGAAATTCGAAGTTGATTTGGGAAGAAAATTCTCATTTCGGAAGCTTAAAATTGAAAGAATGAGCTAGGATTTGAATTTCAAGTAAACGACCTCGGAATCGGGATCTGAATGTTCTAGCAGGTTCATATAATGATTTCGGACTTGGGCGTATGCCCGGATCGGGTATTGGATAACCCGGGAGCGTTTTGGCGCCTATTGTGGAAGTTAGCATTTTAGAAGAAATTTCATAAATTTGGCTTGAAGAGCATTTTAGTGTTATCAATGTCCATTTGGAATTTCGAGAATGTGAATAGCTCCGTATAGTGATTCTGGAGTTGGGGGCGCGATCGGAAGTGAATTCGGAGGTCCGTAGACTATTTTGAAGCCATTTGGCTAAAGATAGAAAGTTGAAGGTTTTCGGAGAGTTTGACCGGGTGGTTGACTTTTTGATATCGGGGTCGGAATCAAATTCCGGAAGTTGAAGTAGGTCTGTAATGTCAAATATTACTTGTGTGCAAAATTTGAAGTCAATCGGACGTGATTTGATAGG
>MU744733.1:52687-67274 GCA_026770625.1 Nicotiana glauca | reverse complement strand
GCATGCTAGTACCCGTCCCAACCTATTAGTCCCGGGGTATTTAGGACTTCTAATCCTAAAAGGGGAAGGAGAGGGGATGAGGGCATATATGGAGTTTAAAGGTCAAAATGCTAAGGCGTCAATCAAAACAAATAACACATAAGGGGAATAAACAGATATACAAATGTTGCACATAAAAACCCCTTAAGCCATACAACAACTAGTTTAGCATGACTTGCAATTACTGATTTGGTCTTAAGATTAAAACGGCCGACGGACTAATTTAACACATGGAGTTGGATAAAAAGTCTGCATTAGGCAACCCGGATCCAATTGTTGAAACTGATGTATTTTAAACGGGTTATTGATTAAGAACCTAATGTAGGAGAGTTTGAACAACAAATTGAAAATTATACAAATTCAGAGATGGCTTCAAAAATCAGCAGAATTGTTTAAGTGCAATAAAATAGAGTTGTAAATGAGAATTCCGAAAATGAAAAGACTTTGAAAGTAAGAACGAGTTAAAGACTATTTTGAAATAGTAGCTTCATGAGATGAATAAAAATTCAGGCAGAAAGTTGAAAACTGTTTTAGGAAAGAAGATGCAAGTTTAGAAAATTTAAGAGCATTGCAAACTGGTAAGAGTTTTTGAAATAAACAAGTTTGGACGAGTTTTGTTGAAAACGCTGAAGCTAATTGCCGGGTTATTGCTTACACAGATTTAAGCGAGTTTGAAAACCTATAGGTAGGATATCTACAACTTGATTTTTTAGGACTTGTTACTGTTATTAAACTGGTACGAAATGAGTATTTGGTTATCCTGCAGTTTTCCTAGCGTTTATGCATTTTCTATAGGCATGATTTCTATATGCAACTAATTGTTTGATTATTAGGTCCTATAGGCAGGATTTCTATATGATTGAGTTAAGAAATATTAGAATCCTATAGACATGGTATCTAAGTGGCTGAGTTATAACAATAAATCCTATAGGCATGATATCTACGCTTAATTACATGCAATAAAGTAAACCCCTCCCACACCCTTTACTAATAGTTCCCCGAGTTTCTTGTACAAAGATTATTTACAAATCAAACTGAAATTAAAGATACATCAAAAGCTAACAGCTAGATCCAAGCAGCCTAATTCAATCTTGAGATCCCATAACATGTGTTTCACCAATTCTGGATTCCAGGTTCCAAGGCCTTCTCTTGGAATGTTTCAAAGTTCAAAGGGCTTTCAGGAAGCCCAGGCAATTCTTACACCCTAGAGATTGAATTGAGTAGTGCAATGTGTGGAATTACTCGCCCTTAGGCATCCAAGTTCAGAGGGAGCTCCAGGGTCCCTAAGCATGGTTTACCACAAGGGGTAGGACTTAAAGAGCTAAGAATAAGTGTAAAGTGAGGGGATTAGGGGAAGACCAAAGCAAAGGATGGTCATACCCAGCCTAAGTGGGACTGGCACACCCCTGACCCCTTACTTGGTCCAAACAAATAAAGAGCAGACTTTAGAAGTCAGACTTGGGCCTGGATGGTGATTAGGACACCATGAGGCTCTAGTCAAGGCTCAACACATAAAAGGGGAAGAGGGAATGGGGATTGGTTTGAGTAGAGGTTCAAGAGAACCTAGTCCTGAATCATGGGTAACAATAAAGTGCTACCATGATTCAGAACAGTACTCACATACAAAGGGAATATAGGGAAAGGGATTCGCATGGAAAAGCATATATAGAAAACATTAAGGAAGGACAAGAAAGCATAGCAGGACTAAAGATGCAGCATGCATAAAGAAAGAGCAGAACAGACTTAAATGTAGTTACATAGTGCAGGGAAGCATAAATAAACACATAGGGAAATATGTGTAGAAGAGGAGAAGTAAACACATAGTAGGAGGGTGTTATTTAACTATGAGAAACATACCAGTTGCAATTCTAGTACAACAGAGAAACAACAACAAGTAGACAGCCAGAAAGTTAACAGGAGCAAACTCAAAACTTTAGCAACCACTTGGGGGTTCAGAAGAACTCCAGAATACTCAGTAGTAGTAGAGAAAGTAGTAGTAGTAGTAGAGAGTAGTAGTAGAGAAAATAGTAGAGCAAGTAGTAACAGATTTCAAAGATAGAGGTGTTTTTTATGTATCCAGTGTTATACAGAATGTGCAGGAAGAACTCTTCCTCAGTGTTGAAAGGCTGCCTCCTTTTATAGTGCAAAAACGAGTAAACAAAGGCAAGGAAATAACACTTCAGCTAGTCATATAAAGATCTCCCTTACTTTAAGGGATTTGATTTCAAACGGAATGAGTAATTAAGGAAAGGAAAAAATAATTAAAACCTTTC
This sequence comes from Nicotiana glauca, assembly GCA_026770625.1. Taxonomy (NCBI): domain Eukaryota; kingdom Viridiplantae; phylum Streptophyta; class Magnoliopsida; order Solanales; family Solanaceae; genus Nicotiana; species Nicotiana glauca. The sequence continues at coordinate 64,962 of MU744733.1, read as the reverse complement.
TAGCAATAAAACAAGGGGTAAGTACATAGAGATTATTTAAGGCAAGGATCCCATGGTACACGGTTTTGAGAGAATAAGGAAAGTAAATCAATCAAACGGCCAGAAATTTAAAAATCTTTGAATGAACTTAGTCAGAAAACGGGGAAGAGGTTTGATTGTAAAATCAGTAATAATCAATCGAGCCTTAGTAAAAGGAGATTGAAATCAATCACAAGTTAATAGAATCAATCCAGAAGAGAAAACCCTCGTATATAAGCATACTAGTATCAACAAAGAGACGAGCATAAGAGGTTTCAAACTGTAAGCAGGAAATTCCAAATTGATTGTAGACTCTGCGTGAGTTCGAGAGCCCAGGGTCTTTTAGAGCAGAACCCTAGAGTCAAACTTGCAAAGACTCAAACCCCAGGGTTTCAGCTCGAGTAGGATACAGAAAAGAGAAGGCAAGCCCTCATAACAAAACATAGAGAACTCTTTCAGAGTTTCATGAGAAAGCACACAGATACACATAGCAAATCAGAAACAGTAGAGTGAAAAATTGTAAAGAACAAGTTTAAGAGAAAGCTTAGAACTCAAATAAGTTCAGAAGAGAAGAGAGGTGACATAGAACTTAGGAAGCAGTAAAAACACAAGTTCAGAAACCAAACGAATCCAGTAAAGGCAAACAATCTCAGTAGGAGAAATAGTAAAAGAACATGCGAGGTAGACATGTAAGCATACTTGTAGAAAAACCAGTAGAAGCAATAACAGAGCAAAGATAGGGAAACATGCATATTAACGGCAAATCAAGCAAAAACACATAAGACATGACATGAACAGATAGATTCGCCTAAAGAAAGAAGAAGAAGAAGAAGAAGAAGAAGAAGAAGAAGAAGAAGAGTAAGAAGAAGAGTCGTTTTTTAAGATTTTGAAAACCCTAAATTGAACAGACTAATAAAAATAGGGAAAAGTATCCAGAACTCGAGTAGAACACAGATCTGTCACAGATCTAAGAAAACAAAGGAAGAAAGAACCTCGAACAAGCCCTTTTTTAGGGTTTCTCAGAAACCCTAGGAACAAGAAGGCTTGGAAAGATCTGGTCTTGAACAAGTCTGGACCACGGCTAGCCCTTTCAAAGTCCGAACATGCTGGAACGGAGCCGGAGAAACCAAAAGAACTCAGATCGGCGGAGGATCTGAATAGGCTTTGTTGAAATCGAGCCTCAAAACCTCGAACAAACACGATTTGGGGGTGAATGGAAGAGGGTACAGGCCGTCCATGGCCTGGGAAGCCATGGACACCGGTGGATTTGGTCGGAGAGGACGTTAATGGCGGCTAGGGTTTTGAGTGTTAGAGAGAGTCTGAGAGATGAGGGAGTTTGGGGGCGGCGGCTTTTGATAAATGAAATTAGGGTTGGGGTTGGGCGGAATTAAAAAGGAAAGGAGAAATGGTGGCCGTTGATCAAAATGATCAACGGCCTAGATTGAATGGGGCGACCGGGCGGGTTAGGTGAATTGGGTTTGGGGCAGGTCCAAATAAAAAAGTGGGTCATTTAATTGGGTGTAATTGAGGTGGAAAATTGGGCTACAATTGAAAGTAATTTGAGGCCAAAATTGAAATAGCCATTTTTTCCTTTTGAATTTATAAAAATAGTAAAAGATGTTAAAAATCAAATTAAAAGCATTGGGTTAGCAAACCATATGTAAGTATTAATTTAAAAATATTGGTATTGATTTTGTAATTAAAATTGCTATTAAATCCGGAAATGGGCTAAAATTGCAATTTCATGCAATTTAGTTTTAAAAATACCAAATGGACTCGTAAAATTATACAAAAATAATGTAAATTATGTTTTTATGCAAAATGTCAGAATAAAATAAACTATTCTCCAAAATGGCATGCTTTTGGGAATAGTTATTGGTATTTATGGTGTAAAAATAGGCCCTAAATTAGTTTAAAAATCTTTTAAAAATGCTAAAATCTTTTGGATGCTCATATATGCATACATATGCTATTTTGAGAGTATTTTGAGTATAAAAATATATAGGAAAAAATTGGCTATCAACAGTCTCCATACTATTTGGACATTGTGTTTTTCAAAATAGGCGATTAATTCTCTTTAACCTCATATTGCTATATATTTTTCTCTTTTTTTTTTCAAATATTCGAAAGTCGGTGAGCATGCAAGTCTGAAACAAATAAATGCACAAGTAGGATCCATCAGGATAGTCCATTATTCTGGGTACACCTGTCCTAGACGGACCCAACCCCTATGTTGAGTCCCCTGAGTCAAAATGCACATGATGCAGATAAGCGTTCCTACTAGGGATCCGGCATGAGGCTGAGTTATTCTAGGTTCAAAAACCTGGTTATATATTCTAGACTATATACCCAAGCGGACAACTTGAGTCGAGGAGGGGCTACGTACTGGGAACCAAAAGGCCATCCGGCTTAGTAACTTGTCCAACCTCTTTCTTACTTTTAGGTATGATGCTAACAGAATAGGGAGTCTCGACCTGCGATCATATCCCCGGAGGTGAGAAGAGAGAGGTTTTCGTAACAGTTTTATATACAATTCAAATAATATTAAAGCTGTAAAAGCAACATTTGCACATTAGTCCCAAACATGTAATAAAATCAATTAATATACAATTCAAATACAACAAATATATCAAGCTCGAATTCTTGAACCCTGAACTAAAGTTCTGGGTTCTTGTCCCCAGCGGAGTCGCCAGAGCTGTCACACCTCCTTTTTCCTTCCTATACCCCCGTAAAGGGTATAATAAAGGGGTTTTTTTAATTGAAGGACAATCGAAACGGGATTTATTAAGAGATTCAGAATAGCCACTTGGGAGATTTATGGTGTCCCAAGTCACCGGTTTAGAATCCCGAATCGAGAAAAAAAATGACTCTGTTTAAAAGTCCGCGAACCAGAAATTCGAGTAAGGAATTTTATTAACCCGGGAGAAGGTGTTAGGCATTCCCGAGTTCCGTGGTTCTAGCACGGTCGCTCAACTGCCATATTTGACTTAAATTATCTGATTTTAAATAATTATTGACCTATGTGCAAATTTTAGTTTTGACCGCTTTTATTCATCATTTTTTAGAGAAAATTGCGATGTTATTAAAACATGTCTCGAACCACGTTACATAAATACACCCGTAATTTTTGACATATTTTAACATCGTCGAGATTTGGATTTGGATCACATAAATGTGCATCCGAGTTTAGGGAGGTAATTTTATTAAAGCACGCGCTTAAAGCAACTATCCCGTTATTATCTTTGCGGGGCCATGGAAATTTAACTAAATGGCATTCCTCGAAGTCTAATATAAATAAAGTTAATCAAGTAAAGGCCATGCAATTTACGGTTACTGATTACCGATATTAGCACTTCAAATTAACTATCAAAAATTCAATGCCTACTAAACTTGTTTCTATGCCAATTAAACCGAACAAATAATCTGTCCAATTTAACAAACCTTTCTTAGATATTATAAAATGGTTTAAGCTCTTGATTACTCCAATTAACAATTAAACCAGAAAACCAACTCAGCTGATGCGTCCAAACAAATAGCAAGGAGACAAACTACAATAATTTCACAATAGAAAAGCTTGTATCTATCATGGTAATAAATCAAATAAAATGGAAGGAATCAACTTCCAACCAAGTTACTCTACTTTCACATATTTATATTTATCAAATAGCCATTCATGCTCCTTTCACTTTTTGTATCCATGCCATACAATACATTACAAATATTTCCCAGTGCGATTGAATCGGAAAGATCAACTTCTAGCTCTTCTTGAATTATGATCGAAAGAGCACATGGATAGCGCACAGCCAGAATACTGATTCTAGTATGGATTCTCCCATTATAATACACAAAGAATTGCAAATAAAGGTTCATATACAAAAGGACAAAATTAAAAGAAGAAATCATAAACAAAGATATCAAAAAATCGGATCTACTTGGTAAAAAACATCATGTGGACATTGTAAAAATGTATGAGCACAATACTGACCAGTTGTTTGCTACAGAACAGTAATTATTCAAGGAATCCTGTTTTCATTTGAAACTTAGGCTAAATAGCTAAAGCACATGTCGCAAGTATACATTACATATACTGTTTTTCAACTCATAAATAGCCACATCCTTAGGAATTGACTATGTGCTACTGATTACTAACAACGTGAGGACATTGAACGGGGTAATTGCAACCCATTATATGCCTATTTTAGATTTTCTCTAAAGTTAGCAACTAGATTCACATGAACAAAATTGCAGAACAAAATGAGAACTCAAGTCCTTTTGACAGCCAACGTGATAATATTGAGTAAACCAGTATGAATATAGCATATAGCAAACCAAATCATCATATCATTGATTCGAACAGAATTTCGGACATCAATATACCTACTGCAGAAGAATAACGAATTCCAACGCTTGTTCGAGTTAGAAACAGTAATCAACCAAATTGCTACTGACTCGATTCAGCAAAGTCCATATGTTGCGTTCGTTAAAGGCATGAGAATTTAAACAGACTTAATGTTCAAACTACAACTAAGATTTATATAAAGGAAAGACTCAAATAAACAAATTAAAGCATGACAATATCAAAACTGAAAATCAGAGACTTTACAACTTCCATTTCTTCATTTCATTTGCCACTTTTAGCATCAGATTACATAGTTTAGGAGACGTGTACCCTGAAGTGAACAAAATAAGAGGTAAAGGATCAGTAGTAGCAGAAATAGGGATCAACATCAAGAAATGACCAGTAATGCCAGCTTCAAACCCGGAAATGAGGTGCAGCGTTTGAGAGATAGGAAATGTCGATAAAATAGTAACTTGAACAAATTTCAAACCAAAACCCTTTCTAAAACACACAAACTCAAACCATTTCACCTTCAAACTAATCATAAATTGCTTCAGAAATGTGAAAGAGTTCAAAGATCACTGAAACTCTAATGAAACAGCAAAATTGAATTTCTGTCCGTGTATATTAGAGTATATCAGTGTATATTCTCTCACTCAAAAAAATGCTCTCTGTATTCTTTCTTGTTTTTTAGAATGTTCAAGGCTTTAGATTGCTTCCTTGATTCCCTATTGCCCTCAATATCCCAAAATGTTTTTTTTTCTTTTTTATCACTTAAACTCTTGGTTGTCTGTGTGTTTTTCTCTTAGATTTGTAGAGTGTTTTCAATCTATCCTTGGATTTCTATGTGTTCAAAAAAACTCAGTGTGTGTATTTTTGTTTAGAAAGTATATCTCCCTGTCCCCCCAGGTTGTCTCCATGTTCAGCCTATTTATAAACACTCAGGCTAATGCCTTCAACACTATCAATTTATTTCTTTTCATTCTTAATTCATCACTAGCTAAATTAGTGCTACACTAACCTAGTGTTGTTATTAAAAAAATTAGTTAGTGCACCACTATCAACTAGCAACCCTTATTATCAGTATTAGTGCAGTTTCTACTACTTCAATTTTTAATTTGTAATTTATACTATCTAGGTTGACCCCTAAGTTTCTGCTAATTACTCCTTAAAAATCTCTGCCGAACTAAGTTGGGTCAAATTGACCCATTGCAAATCGAACAGGGCTCAACTAAAAACCTTAAACTAATTCAAATGAATACCAGAAGTTCAAATTACCAGCTGAAACTTAAGGAATTGGAACTAACTAATTAACAGCTTAAACGAATTAAAGGTGTTCAAATTATCCTGTATAACCAACGATCCCTAAGAAGCTGACAGACAGAAAATTACTTAGAAGAACAGAAGTTGAAGTGACCAATGGAAAAACAAAAAGTAAAAATTGAATTGAAAAGGAAGTTATCTAGTGAATACCTTGAATTGTGAAGAACAGAGCTTGAAACTTCAAATACCTCGATTTTCGTCAAAATCCGATATTGAAAGAACACACAACTAATATCGAATTAAAACAAAAAAAACCTTGACTTGGATTTTTAGGGCTTACTTTCAATCTAAGATTCGAGAAGTTCCAGGGGGCTTGAGTGACGCTGAGTAAGGATTTAGGAAGATGGGGTCCTGCTGGTCCTAGGGTGTTAGTTTGGGGTTGTTTGGAAGTGGTGGTGGCTAGAGTTCATTTCTTCGAATCAATATTCAAAGATTTTCATGGGTGTTCGAGGGATTTGGAGTAGGGATTTGGGAAGAAGAGGTAGTGACGGTTGTGGGGTGTAATTTTCAGGCGGTTTGGAGTCAGCGACACCACCGGAGAATCTTAGGGCAACGCTAGGGTTCATCCATTAAAATTGTTATTTGAAGTGTTCTAAGCAGATTCGAAGGAAGTGAAGCATAGCTTGGGAAAGGGGAGGTGGAGAGGAACCTACAGTGTAAATTTGGTGGCGATTGGAGGTTGTCCGCCACCGTAGTTGATTTCCGGCGGGCGGTGGCGGAAGGTTTGGTCTCTGAAGGTTTAGAGACGAAAAGGTAGGGGTGTTCTGGAGGGGCTGGGTCAGGTTAGAGGGTTATATACTGGTTGAGGGATTCAATCCAAACCGTTAGATCAATTAAGATCAACGACCTGGATCAATTTACTTAATAGAAACAACATCATTTTTTTAAGTGGGAAACTGGGTTAGTCCTGGATGAAACGGGTTGGGATCGGCTCATGGGTGATTAGCTTGAGACCGTTCGATCAAATCGAGTCAACGGCTCAGATTCAAAGGACCTTCAAACGACGTCGTTTGGCTCCTTGTAGGGGCATCCGGATTGGGGCATGGATTTGGGCTGGATTAATTGAATTTGGTTTGGGCCCTGGGCAAATATTACCCAGGCAGCTCAATTCTGATTTCTTCCTTCTCTTTTTTTTCAAATTTTCCCAACTTCTTTTAATTTAAAAACTAAACAAAAAAACAATATAAACCTAAATGAACTCTTAATCCAAATTATCCTAAAACACCAGTTAACTAACATAATCATTATCACACATAATTAACTACCTAATTAAAATAAAATCACACAATTTTTTACATTAAACACTAAAATGCGAAGTACGTTATTTTTGTGTTTTTTCATTTTTTTGTAAAATAATTAATTATTGATTAATTCCAAAATATCTATTTGAATTGTAAAAACAATTGCAACATATTTTTATATTTTTTATTAATTTAACCAACAAACATGCGTACACAAATGCAAACAATTACTAAAAATATCACGAAAAAATCACAAAATTTCACACAATAAAACAAACATTTTTGTTTTGATTTTTGTGAGAGTAATTCATGTGAGGCAAAAATCACGTGCTCACAGGTATGACAAGAACCTGTAGGGTTTATACTCCGGAACATTTAGCTGAATCAAGTAAGCAGGCCTTTGGACGGCCTATTGAAACTGGACCTGATGATCTCTGGAGGAAGATACAAGCAAAAGAGTACTCGGCCATTGGTCAGTTGAACAAGACGCCAGCTCAGATGTCCATCTTAGCTCTGCTGCAAAGCTCTGATGCACATAAGAACGCCTTGTTGAAGATACTGAGTGAGGCATATGTACCCAGCAACATAACTGGAGGAGAAATGGCAAACATGGTAGGGCAAGTATTGGAGAGTCACAAAATCACTTTCCACGAAGATGAGCTGCCACCAGAAGGGCTAAGCCACAACAAGGCGTTGTATATCACTGTGTAATACGAGGATTATTTCATCACCAGAATTCTGGTTGACGGAGGGTCCAACCTCAATATATGTCCATTGGTGACTCTTAGAACATTGGGAAAGAGCCTGCATGAGATCAAGGATGGAGCCGTCAATGTTAAAGCTTTCGATGGATCCCAAAGGTCCATTATTGGGGTGATCAGTTTGTGTCTGCAGATGGGACAAACTTGGTTCGACGTTGACTTTCAAGTGATAGGCGTCCCAATATCTTATAACTTGTTATTGGGATGACCCTGGATTCATGCCGCTGGAGCTGTAGCATCAACTCTACACCAGGCAATAAAATTTGAGTGGAATCACTAAGAGGTTATCATTCACATCGACGGTAGCAATCCCATATACAGTCGCCAAACCATCCCGGCAATCAGAGGATGAAGGAAAATAGGCAGAGAGATCTAGCACCATATTGAGCGAGTCAACGCTGTGGACAAGGATGAATGGTGGGATAACAAGATTGAAAGCACACTGAATTGGTGTGGATACGAACCTGGTAGGGGACTTGGCAAAAACCTCCTGGGAATTACCAAACCCATCAAACTGAAGAAACATGGTACCACTTTTGGTTTAGGATATGAATACACCTGGAAAGAGTTCAATGAATGGTCACCACCAAGGCGCGGGCCCTACTACCCACTAGAACATCCGATACCTCGCTTGGAGCAGACTTTCCAGCCAGCCGATGTCATATATGGGTCAGAAGAAGAGGAAGCGCTAGCGGCAATGAGGAATTTATTTTTGGAAGATGACAACATGGATTGTTGTGTCATTTTCGAGGAGGAAGGGGAGGAAGGCAATTCCATACAAGCTGTAAGCCGAGGTGCACGCCTAAAAAATTGGTCCATCAGAACTACCAGAGCCCGGAAATCTTCGAGGTAGCATGGTTGAAAAAAGCACAATGCATTCTCTTTTACTTTTCGCTAGTTGACTTCCTTTCCGCATTTTTAATTTCAAAATAAGAGCTCCAATGTTCAAAACAATTATGAAATTTATCAAAGAATTTCAGTTTCTTATAAATCTTGCTCTTATTACTTTTTATCGTTTACTTTATTTACACAGCATTACTATTACTTATCTTGATGAACCGACGATTGTGACTCGCAATGAGGCAACTCAACAAACGGATATAGACTCAGAAGAAGATGATACACCAGAAGAGGTTGTTAAAGAGGTTGAGGATTTTGAGTATGGAGAGACTGAGGTGGTTAACTTGGGAGATACAGAAAATGTCAAAGAAACGCGCATCAGTGCTCATTTGTCACCGTCACACAAGGAAGAGTATACAAAATTTCTAAAGGAATATGAGGACATATTCACCTGGTCGTATGATGATATGACTGGTCTCAGTACATCTATTATAGCTCACAAGTTGTCAACCGATCCGACATGTCCCCCGGTAAAGCAGAAGCTCAGGAAGTTCAAGCCAGATATGAGTTTGAAAATCAAGGAAGAAGTCACTAAGCAGGTCAAAGCTAAGGTTCTCAGGGTGGTGGAATATCCAACATGGTTAGCCAACATTCTGCCAGTCCCGAAGAAGGACGGGAAGGTTAGATTCTGTGTCGACTACCGGGATCTCAACCGGGCCAGTCCGAAAGACGACTTCCCCCTGCCAAACATACACATTTTAATTGACAACTACGCCAAGCATGAACTACAGTCATTCGTCGATTGTTTCGCTAGGTAACATCAGATATGGATGGATGAGGAAGACACAGAATGGGTAAAGAGTCGCTACGAGCAGTTAGCCCTTATAGACGGAAAAAGAATGAACGCAATTTGTCATGGTCAATTGTATCAGAATAGAATGTCCAGAGCCTTCAACAAAAGAGTCAAGCCAAGAAAGTTTACACCAGGGCAGCTGGTGTCAAAGAAGAATTTTCCGTATCAAGATGAAGCCAAAAGGAAATTCTCTCCCAACTGGCAAGGTTCGTACATGGTTCACCGAGTTCTAACCAGAGGATCTCTCATACATGTAGAAATTGACGGAGAAGTTTGGCCGAAGCCGATTAATTCAGATGTAGTGAAGCGATAATATATGTAGCCATTTATGATTTATTTATGATGTAATTGAACTACGCCTGACCTGATTCCCGTTTAAGAGGAGATACGTAGGCAACCTTATGGGTTTGGTCACAATTTAATAAAATTTTCAAAATTCTGAAGTTGATCTTCAGCCACTCACCAACACACAGTTGTCAGAATCACCAGCCCAGTAAACTGGGGCAGAATTTTGTGGAGGACCCTCAAAATTCCAGAGCGAGAGAGGCTGCAAGGTCTTGAACCGCATCGCAGTTGTCGGTTCATCTAAAAGAAAACTATTTTTTTTATGTATTTACGTTACACTTTTACTAAATCATGCATGACTACTATCAAAATTGCTTTGTTTAGCGACGCTGCCCCAATGAAAACAGGAGCCCAAGTAGGACAAGCAAAGTCCACGGGAAGACGAGCTAACCTTCCCCCCTTACAAAACTCACAATTTTTCTTTGGATGCAGGCACCCAAGTTGCAAAATTAGCAGATATATTTATACACCCACGCTTCTCAGGAATACAACTCTCAAGAACCATCACCTATTCACAATTGCTATCTGTACACGCTACCCCCACCAACCATAATATAGCAATATAGCTATCAGCTATAAAACTATCAGCTAAGAGATATTACTACTATTCGCTTTTTACACTTCTTGCATTGCATAAGGCTACCTTTCTACCTTTCGAGGTTAAGCTCTACCTCCATCTACATTTCTTGCATTGCATAAGGCTACCTTTATGCCTTCCGAGGTTAAACTCTACCTACATCCGCATTTCTTACATTGCATAAGGCTACCTTTCTGCCTTCCGAGGTTAAGCTCTACCTCCATCTTCATTTCTTGCATTGCATAAGGCTATCTTTCTGCCTTCCGAGGTTAAGCTCTACCTCCATCTACATTTCTTGCATTGCATAAGTCTACCTTTCTGCCTCCCGAGGTTAAGCTCTACCTCCATCTACATTTATTGCATTGCATAAGGCTACCTTTCTGCCTTCCGAGGTTAAGCTCTACCTCCATCTGCATTTCTTACATTGCATAAGGCTACCTTTCTGCCTTCCGAGGTTAAGCTCTACCTCCATCTGCATTTCTTACATTGCATAAGGCTACCTTTCTGCCTTCTGTGGTTAAGCTCTACCTCTATTTGCATTTCTTGCATTGCATAAGGCTACCTTTCTGCCTTCCGATACTAAGCTCTGTCTCCATCTTACATGGCTAAAATATCGCCACTTTATTTAAACCCTGCATCGGCTGAAAGATCGCCGCCTTTATTTAAATTCTGCATTGGTTGAAATATCGCCACTTTTCTCTCTTGCATTGACTGAAATATCGCCACCTTTATTTAAATCTTGCATCAGCTGAAATATCGCCGCCTTTCATTTACGTCTCGCATCGGCTAAAAGATTGCCATCTTCTGTATTTTCATGGGCGGAGACATCGCCAAATTGTCCAAAGGCATCATTGTTCGGAGGCACCATTTTCATAGCCTGAGAACGCTACGCCATGGACAGAGGACCCCACTTTTATCTTTCGCATATCATTATTCAAAGGCATCATCTTCATGGCCCAAGAACATCATTTCATAGCCTGCGAATCCTTTATGGCCCAGGACGTCACGGTCCAAGGACGTTATCCTAACCATCCAATGACAACATTCATGATCCAATGGGAACTTGCATCACGTCTAAATTTATGCACAATATATGTTGGTATTATTCATTTGCAGGTACACCGTCTATCAACAACCGTCTCAGCATGGAGAGATCCCACTCCAGTTCCCGTAGTCTATCAGACTTCAACCACCTTTCTCAACCTAAACTTCATGTCCATTCTTTTCAAAATCTTCATCGGCATATTCCATCAATGGATCCTGAACTACACATGACCTAATTCCTGTAAGACTAGGGATATGTAGGCAGCCCAAGGACTAGAGCTCGGTCAAAACTTTTCAAATCATTTCTTTCGGTCAAAATTGGCCATCATATCTTTACCCGACAACTCTTTCATCCTTTTCAGGTAAAGAGGGGCAGCTGTTGATACCTAATTTTTCCTTATATATTTTTATACTCAAAATACTTTCAAAATAGCATGTGTATGCATATATAATCATACCCAAGAGTTTTGGTATTTTTTTCCTAATTTTTAAGATTTTTAAAATTAATTTATTTTCTATTTTAGCAGTACAAAATCCAGTAATTGCTCTCAAAATTATTATTTTCGTGAATAATTTATTTCCATTCTCATATTTACATAAAAATATAATTAAGGTGATTTTTTTAAATTTTTTCAAGTTTATTGGGTATTTTTAAGGCTAAATTGCATATAATTGCAATTATAACCTATTTTACGATTAATAGCATTTTACAATTATAAAATCCTTTCCAGTATTTTTAGATTAATATTTATGTATTATTAATTAGTTCAGTGCTTTTAATTTATTTTTAAAATCATTTTAACTATTTTTATAAAAATGAAAAATAAAAAATGAAAAATTGGCTATTTAACACATAGCCATTATTATTTCAATTTTAGCCTCAATTTAACCCCACCCCATCAGATTTAATTTAACCCAAGACCTAACCAAACTC